>JAGKTI010008570.1:0-33257 GCA_018397915.1 Birgus latro
GGGTTTAATGGAGTGCACGGGTAAGATAGGGAACTCATATCTGGCTCGGAAAGGACCAATCCATCACTGGTTACAGAGAGTTTATTAAACATAAGAATAAGATGCGTACCAAAGATAATACATGAATTTGGATTCTCATCTATAAAAATGCCCATATGATCAATCACAGTTGAGCCAACCATTATGGTTGCATTCGGGCAATAGCGAGTCATTTCCCACACACCAGCCAACCCTACCGCCTTAGCTGGAGAGTCCAGTTCCACAATCTCCAGACCACACCGTCGTGCCTACGATTCGGTAAAGTAATTGTATTCTGAACCAGTATCCAGGAGGCCGGTCACTTGTACTCCATTAACGGTATATGTGACCATTTGAGCTTCTACTGATTCCGGCAGGTCATCAGTCATCACAAAGTCTAGGGTTGGTATGGGGGTTGGAATCTTGTGGTTTTAAAGAAGTTTCGTAGACAACACTGGTAATACACTAACACATCCCTTCCCAACAGCGGTACAGGGGGATCATCTTTGCCCACCAAAACATACGGGTAAATAGTGATCATTTCTCCACTGACGGTCTTACACTGGAACTCCATGTTACCCAAGTCTCCCACTATCTCCTCTGGACAGTCTGGGTCAGCCGGTAGCATCCTGTCCAGCAGACCACACTGCTTGACCAGCGACAAAGGTAACACTGTGTTGTCCACGCCTGAGTCAATCAGCATCCGGAATGTGTGGTCGCCAACTTGCATCTCCACAAACGGCATTATTGGCTACGGGTCCCACTCCGGCCCATAAACGACTTCAACAGACAACACTGTAAACTACTAATGTATTATACTATATAAAGCTGTAAACGTATCAACTATACAAACTTCAGCCTTCGAACAACGTTAATAGGAATTAACACCAAGTTATCACCCAAGCGTGCACTCACTGCAACACACACTCGAATAATGACCTTTGTATGGTCATCCGCGACCTTTTATAACCTCTCAGCTGGTGAGAATACTTATGTACACCGACCTCTGTGAATAACTATGTCACTATTTTCACTAATAATTAAATTTTGCTTTATTATTTTAATAACAAATGATAAATGTATTTAAAAAATGAGAATGATCATATTAAAACAAAAGGCAAAAAAAAAAAAGAATTATCAAAATTACAGCTATCGGTTGACGGCAAACGCCCGGAGATGAAAATAATATCCATCGGCATACAAATTTCAGTTAATCTTTTTGGCTTCATTATGATTCTGGCGTTTTAAAATAAAGTACATTTACGAAATCTATTGTATGCTGGTTCATCTTTTGTCTGGATTACTGGAGGCTTATGTATTTTTTTTTCCTGCACTCATCCGCTTCATACTACAAAAACATGGAATTAAAACTGATCATTTTACTCTGTAAGGCCAAACATCAACTCAGAAACCAGCAATCAGCCAACTACTGTAATAATATTGGTAAACAAAATTTCAGCTCCAAAATTCACATATTTTTATTTACTTTCTTATTTACTTATTTATTTTCACGTCGAATTAGAGAGATCTTCTCTATTTTCCGGCGCAAATGCTTCGCTTAGCACTTAACTAGTTGTAATCATTATATGCGGTGGCGGATGGCGGTATCGGAGCTGTAGAATCCGCAGGGTTGGATCTAGAAATATTTTTGAGGTATTGCTTATATCACTGTCTAGTGTAATAAGTCTATCTATCTATCTATTGCCAGACGCCTCAATCCCGAACGGGGTGGCCACAAACAAATCGCCTCCATGTCACTCTGTCCCCTGCCATTTCACCACGCTCCCAACCCACACCCCCCTCTCTCATATACCTCTCCACTCCATCCCTCCATCTCATCCTCGGCCTCCCCCTCCCTCTCGCCCCCTCCACCTCACTCACATAAACTCTCCTCGTCAATCTTTCACTCTCCATCCTCTCCACATGCCCAACATGTTTCTCCTAACGCTTCCCATCACGTCCTCAACCACACCACAACGCTCCTTCACTTCCTCATTTGTTAGTCTTTCTCTCCATGTGACTCCACATGCTCCTCTCAAATAACTCATTTCCACTGCTCTCACTCTTGACCTCTCTCCTTCCAACAGGGTCCAAGCTTCACTTCCATATGTCAGAGTTGGTATCACAATACTGTCATGTAACAACTTTTTCACTTCCATGCTCACCTCCCTGTTTCTTATCACTGCTTTCAACGAACCAGCAACCTTCCTTCCCTGCTGTACCCTTTCGAGCACTTCACCCTCCAGACTACCATCCTTACTCATCACACTGCCCAAGTACTTAAATTCACTCACATTCTCCATTAAGTAATATGTATTGTTGCGTATTTGAAAAATTGGCCATGACGCGCATCTCGCTGCTCTTTTGTTTGTTTAGGTTACGGGACTGTCGGAACCGGGGGGCTCGGTGGCTGGAAGGAGTTTTACACTTCATTGTTTTTGTACACCACACCGATGTGTCTGCCAGCATAACCGTGGTTGTGGCAAGAACCACACAATATAGTGGTAACGGTGGCGGAAGTGGAGCAGTAAAAACGCCACTGGAGGTCTGAGGTACTGGCTGGAGAGAGGTAAAGGCGCCTGTTCCCCGTGGTGTCTTCATTTAAACCAAAACAAAGACAAGTTGACAAAAGTACTGTGATGTTTGTGGAAGAAGTGCAGCATTATCCTCGTCAGCGCCTATGTCAACTGCAGCATTAAATACTGCACAGAAATGTGAAAAGTGCAACAGTGAATGTGCAGTAGGCCTATGTCACAAGGTGAAAGAAAGCGATTATGCAATGAACTGTGACCTGTGTAAGAAATGGTTCCACGCACGGTGTGACAAAGTGCGGCCTGAATTATACAAAGTTTTACCAATTTTTCAGGAGCTTATGTGGTTAAGTAGAAGTTGTAAAGCACAGGTGACCGATTATTTGTCTGTCTGTAGCCAGACGTCATAATCCAGTAAGGAGTGGCCGTTTGTCTGAGTAGTTTTACGGAGGTGATTGTGCAGACATTTACGAGAGCTAAGGCAAAAATTGAGAAGTTGGAAGGTGCAACACTAAAAAACAAGGTGATTTATTGAAAGGTGACTCACAATAATAAAAAAAAAGTTGAGAAAGAAGATAAAGAAAGGAAGAAGAATAATGTAATGATGTTTAATCTGGGTGAAGCTGAAGCAGACACTGCCACAAAGATAAAGGCAAGGTACTGAGAAATGTATGATGTATTTCAGAACAGCGTAGGGTTGGAGGACATCGACTTGGGGAAAGTGATAAGATTGAGAAAGAAATCTGGCAGCAATACTACACCTGTGCTTGTGAAATGAAAAATGAAAGACAAGTTGGCAGAAATAGGGCATGCAAAAAAGTTTAGAAACGAAACTAATCCATCAAAATACAGAATAGCCTTATCACCATATATAACAAGAAGGAAAGGGAGGAAAAAGATCGTATAAAAAAAGATCTGGATGATAAAAAATATGGTGAAAAACAATATAAAATTTGAGGTAAATTAGTTGAAAGAACAAGAAACTACAGAATGGTAATTGCAGGAAGTACTGATGGAACCACAGAAAATAACAGTAAAAATCAACATCTTGGTAGTGAATTGTAAATTGTGAAGAAAGATATGTGAAACTGAAATTATCAAATGCACAAGGGTTAACAGTTGCAAATATAAATTTGGAAGCAGTAATTAGTGATATATTTTGCATCACTAAAACACAGTTGAAAATAGACAAAATAAAGATAAGTCAAAATATAAGATAGACAGTATGAAAAGTTTTAAAGGTGATAAAGGAGGATGTCTTATGTTATTGTGTAGAAACAGTGGTCCTTTTAGTTTGGAGAAAATCAGTTCAATAAACAGATCTGTTGTTTGTTAAAAGGAAACTGAGGAAGCATCTGTAGAAATAATTTTAGTTCCTAATCAGTTGTGGATGGAATTCAAAAGTAGTCGAAGAAAATAGAAAATAGTAACATTGTGGGGGAAAAAAAAAGGATGACATGTACTGGTATTATTAGGTGATATGCATGGATATGTTGGCTGTATTGCTGAACAGTGATTTAATGAAAAAGAAAAAAAAAGTGGAAAAATATAAGTTCAGTATATTAAATGACAACCCAAATTGTGAAGGACATGTACCTGGGTAACTTAAGAGGAGTGCGGAAGAATATAGCTGACACTGCACTAGTGAATGATAAAATATATGGTGTTTAGAAATTAACGAAAAACAAAATATACGAGATAGATCATAACCTTACTCAGGTAACAATGAAAATAAAGAGCAAAAGAAAATCGAGAACAAAAAATAACCAAAAGAAAATATACAATACAAAGGCACTGGAAGATTATGTTCACTATTTGGAAGGTGCGAAACAGTGTTGAAAGTCTAGAACTGATGATTAATCTTATTAAAGGTAAAGACAAAACCCTGGTAGTAATGTATAATAGAAAAATGAGTATATGTAATGGAATGAAAGAACCACCATGGATAAATGATGACATAAGGTAATTAGATTATGATGAAACTGTAATAATACGAGGGCAAACTCGGAAGAAAAAAAAATATTGTCATCAGTATGTGGAACAAAGGCGAAAGGTACAAAAGATAAAAGACGAAATATGGAAACATGAATTGAAAATGAGAAATGAGATCAAAGAATGTAAAACAAACGGAAGAATATCAGAAAACAAATAAGGACAAGTGTTAAAAGTATGAATGAAAGTTCTGTTTTATGATGATGGCAATCAAGAAGCAGGAAGGTTGAGAGTATTGGACACAAATACCAGAAACACGACAACAGAATGTGTGGAAGTTGGAACACACAGGAAAGAAGTATAAAACTTAACGTGGAATTCCTGTAGACTATTACAACTGAAACCGAAGTGACTTCCTGAAAAAAATGTTGATATATCTCGATCCCTGAAGGTGAGTTACCTCCAACTAAATGTGTTAAAAAATGCTGTGAAGTGAAAAAAAAAATAATCAGTAGGGCCGGATGAGTTAAAACCAGAATTTTAAAAACCCTTGCTAAATAGTGAAGATTTACAGAAAAGTGAATGAATTGTTATAATAGAATCAGAAGTCCAAATTCAGGTTTCTCTTTTAAACCCTGGATTACTGCTTAATCACAGAAGATCACATTCAGAACGAGGTTTCGATATGTTGAGGCCGGTTTAGTCCATCCGCAGTTTATACCGCATCACGGAGGTGGATTGGCGGGAGATCGACGCTGGCAGGTGGCAACATGAATACGAGATTATTCTAGCCTCGACTAAAGCCGCGTTTTTTTCGTCCAAGCTGAAGGATTGGATTCGAAGCCAACTTCGGTGAAACCAAGTTGCTCCGTTTTTGTCGGCCAAAGTGATATGAAACCTGCCCAAGCATTTGTTGTTGGCGCACTCTCCTGTCCAGGAGTTTGTTTTACAACAGATTTTTTCTTCTTAATCCCTTGTCTATTTCAATTGTTGCTTTATCATGTTTAGTATCATATTTCCTCTTTTCAGTATTTTTTCTATAGTTCCTGCCACTTTAACCATATCGTTTTCTTGAATTGTTCCATTTATTGTTTCCTTCACTGCTATGTTCTCCGTTATGTCTTCATATGCATTACAATGAAACAGATGAAGTTGCGTTTCTTCTTTCTCCTTGCATAATTCACATAGTAACTTTTGTTCATATTTGTTCATGTTTTTTTTTAACATCAATCATTCTCGTTGTTAGCATAAATATAGCTTTTGCTTTTTCGAAATTCAGCGTTTCTAAATATTCTATTTCCTGTTCTGCTGCTTCTTTAGTTTTGTTTCCTCGTCTCATTTCATTTATGATTTTTACTCTATTCTGTTGTTGTACCTTATTTCTTATCATTTTCTTTGCCTCATTTTGTTCCATATTTGTTAAATTTTCGGTAATATTATATAGCCTTCTCAGATCTTGTATTTCTTTTTCGTATTCCCCCTCATTTTCCTCACTAAGCCGTTTTATTTGTACTTCCATTGCGTCCTCATTTCTGTTGCTTAGCTGTATATGATATTCTAACTTTCTTGTATTTATCTTATGTTCCATTTTCATTGATTTTGTTTCACATAGTAGGACACATTTTGGTGTCGTTCTTGGTAATTTTAAGTTTTGTTAAATACTTTGTTTGGATGTCATTAACCTCTTTTCTTTCTTTTTCTTTTAACGTTTTCCAGGTTTATGCTCCAAACAAGAGTGCTGGTGTTGCACATGTCAGGCAATTTTAATCCAGTTTTAACTCTACTACTTTTCATTTCCTTTTTATTTATTATACTGATGCTCTCATTCATTGCTACTTTTCCTTTAATAATTCGGTTTTTAATGTCTTCATTTTGCTTCCCCCGTGGCTGTATTATTTTCCCCAAGTACTTGTGGCTTGATGTTTCTTGTAATACTTTTCCGTCAATGTCTATCTTGCTACTTTTTCCCGCTAGTGCAGTTTGTTTGATTTTTTGGTCATTCATTTTTAGCCTCTTGTTTCTGAAACACCTCTATAGTTCTAATTATTCCTTGTATATCCTTTTTTGGCGCTATAGCCATTATATCATCTTGAAATAGTAGAGGACTTATTTTTACTTCCCCCACCTTCCATTCCTTCCCCTTTGACTCATTCTACTCAAGTCATCTATTGTTTAGTTTTGCTTCTAGCACGGAACCTTGTCTTATCATTTCTTTGACCCTTACCTCCTTACAAGTTCCTTTTTTTGTTACTGGTATTAATATATTTTCCGAATTTATTTTATATATCAGTCTCCAGTTTTTACCTTTATCCCTTTCAGCCAAAGTTCTTTCATTACTTCCTTTACACTAATTTATCAAAGCATTTTGATGTCAAAGTACACTGCTGCTATTTCTTCTTTCTTTTTTTGAGCTTCTTCAACTAATATTTCTTATTGCAAACTGATATTCTCTAACTGATTTTCCTCTTCTTTTTGCTCCACATTGGTATTCAATCATGTTTTCTAATTTTTCATTCTCTCTTGTGTCAATAATTTTTTCAAGCATTTTCAATAAATGAGAGTTTAGAATAATTCCTCTATAATTATTTTGGTCTTTTTTATTTGTCATCGAAACCAAGACAGTCTTCGTATCTCACCCCAGCGTGGTCGGGAGCAGTCTTGGTACAGCTTGGGGAGAGTCAGAGTGGCCAGCAAGGACACGTAAATGATAAATATCGTGAAATTAGCACGATGTACATAAAATTAAGGTGCAGTTGGCTAATATTAACGACATATAGAGCCATTTCAGCACAAATAAGGACTACGTATAAATTGCATATTCGACAGATGATCTTCGGCGAACCCCTGTTTACACTGCGATCAGAAAGTGTAATTTTTCGGTTCTACGTATCCTGGACTTTTTTGCGGACAGAAACCAAGCGCCCCAAGACGCACTTCGAATCCCAAGCTCCAGCTTGGACGACAAAAACACGGCATTATTCTTTCTGCTGTATTAGGCTCCACTCCACCAACATTTGGTACTTTGCAGCGATTGTATGTAGGATGAGAAGTGCTTGTAAGTGTGATCCTTGTGTTAGAGCGGCTGTGGATGTGTATGTAGTCTGTGAACCAAGTGTAATCGGCCCGCGACACTGATTCAACCACAGCACCCCTTATGTCCGCCAAAGCAGAACTTGGTCGGAAGAACGCTCCTAAAGTATAACACCCTGGCGGGGCGCGAACCCTCGTTCTTCAGTGTACGAAAACGCACACTTTACCACTGGACCAAAGATTTATAATAGAATGAAGAGTTTGCGGAGAGGAGACTTGGTTGAAATACTCGATAATGCCCTCCCAAGTTATCAAAATTCCTCGACCTCTCTATGTTGAGAACTGTGCAAACCAAACTGACCTATTATTACCGTAACTTGCTTCTCTGTTATAGAACTTCGGCAGTTGTGGAGAAATTCTGACCCTAGGGAACACCTTGATTAGTCGTTCGTCGCCACCACGCGGATGCCAGTGTTGCCAAATGTACTATAATTATCGTACATATACGATAAATCATGTACGGTAAGCTATGGGTCGGAGCAGAGTACCGGTGCACAGTGGGTCCGATGTTTAACGAAAACATTTGAGCAACTGGAACGTGTCATTGTGTATGAAATAATGTCTGTTTTTATAAACATTTGCTATATGTTTGCAGGAGAATATTGCAAGTTGAGGATATGACACTTCCCGGCATCAGGGCTACCAACGAATGTTAGGTCAGACACTAATTTCAGTGACCGTTCTGTGGTCCCAAATGTTTCACGCATATTGTGCACTGATACTTTTGTGACCCATCGCACGTAGCATTTCTCATCGTACGTTTTGTACAATAATTTTACGATTTTTCCAAACCAATAAAACAGGAAGAGGGAGAGAAAGAGAACGACTGAAGGTCAAGTTCATCTCTTTTTGATATTCCTTGGCTTCGTACAACCTCAAGAATTGAACGTAAAAGGGCATAAACCAAGAGGAGGCAACGTTCATACTCGTGATTAAA
Source organism: Birgus latro (assembly GCA_018397915.1). Taxonomy (NCBI): domain Eukaryota; kingdom Metazoa; phylum Arthropoda; class Malacostraca; order Decapoda; family Coenobitidae; genus Birgus; species Birgus latro. The sequence goes on from JAGKTI010008570.1 coordinate 8,509, forward strand.
TATGAGGCATAACAATCAGACTCATACTCGAGATTAAGCCAAAAGTGAAACAGGAGTGTCCAGTGATGCATGGCGCACCGTGTTGTAGCAGGGGCTGATGTAGATCATAGAACAATCTGTGTTTGCGATTGTGACTTAGGTTTTCGATTGCGAGTCGCAGAGTAGTAAATTTATTTTTATATACTTTGGATGGCTAAGGAAAATACATCTATTTTCACTTGGCACGATGACAATATGAGTAACAATATTAATGGAGCTGAAAATTGTATTTTCATCTTTAAAGTTGAAAAGCGTACGACCCTGGAAGCTGTTTTTCCCTAAAGACCAAGTAGTTCTGTGAAAGGATCCCATATTTCCAGGAAAATCGTGCGTTATTAGATTTTTTTCTTTTTTGTTAGTGTCTAGACTCTTGATGAAATTTTGCCTGGATGACTACATAGCTTCAGTTTCAGGTGTAGTTGAGATTCTGATATCTGTATGTATGCTTTTTAGGAAAAAGAATCCAATATTGAAGTAATCTTGTCGTTTGGCAGCCATTTGAATGACTTAAATCCAAAATAACCTGTGCCATGCAGCTGTTGTTGCATAGTATGCTTTCTACATAGAGTTGATGGAGAGGACAAAATAGTGACAAATCTTAGCCGTAAAAAATTCGATGTTGACTGAATAGTCTAAATGGGGCCCAACCATTAAAATAACTGGCCTTTCCACATCAAAATAGTGGAAGCGATGCTGCCCTACATGTTTGCCACACTAAGTGCAACTATGCCAGATCTCTACTGTCTGCGTTCAGTGACAGGTGTAGTCACTGTACCACACTGTTGGTTTCTGCAATAAATCACATGAGAAAAGGGCATAGAGCTGGAGGCATAACTGTGCAGAAAACACAAGAAGGCAACATGAGTTGTTACTGACCGCTAGCCCGCCAGTAATCGGGGGAATGTCAGCGTGATTGTCACTGCTGTTATCTTTACCAACCATGGATGACTGATCTTAGCCACAAGTTATCTTGGCTGACGCCTGTGTATAATCAACAGTGGCCTGGTCTGGCACGTGCCCTACTGGATGTGATAAGGGTCAACCCTTGTCGAATTACAAGGGAAATTAGGTGGAGCTGAACTCAAGTGATGAGGACCGCCCTCAATAAATGCAACATCCAACCGCAGCTGAATAATATGGCGTGACCACGTTCTCAAAGAGATTGTTGGAAAGAGATATCCTATTGTTAGACAGGTCAGTGGAGGAAAAGAAGCATGGCTACGGATATATCGAGATTGGCAAACGGTGGAAGAATCAGTACTCTCAACTCCAGCCTCCTCCCTCTCGTAGTTTAGTGATACAGTGTAAGAAGCACTCCAAGACGTTGAGTCGGAAGTTAAGAGTTTGTACTTACGGTAAGTTATACATAGCAGCCTAGTAATGTAGCTAGTCCCATTTAGTACGGTACTCTGTTAGATGAACTGTCTAATTTCAAGTTTGAGTAAGCTTGTATGTGAGTCTGGCTGGAAGTGTCGCTGTGCAACTATATACATATATACATAAATTCTGTCATGTGCTGTGTAGAGATTTTTTAAGTAAAGTACCGTAAGATTTATTTGTTTAAGTATCATTCATTTTATTTGAACCCTCAAAGACAGAAATCTTCCAGCACAGTCAGTAACAGAATTGAAATGGCGACCTCGGCCAGGATAAAAGTGGTTTTGCTTTGAACCTAATTATATAATTATCTATCCTGGTGCTGACAAATTTTAATGTAAGAACATTTTTTCTAACTGAGCATAGATACCGTAATCTGAGGTGGAAAATCTTGTTAATCTGAGTTTAAGCTTGTTTCTGAGATTTTAAAAATGAAATTCCCGGTAATACTAATAAGCTTAATTAACCGTACTCAGCCTAGTTCAGGAAACAATGTATAGGGTGCGTGAAGATGTGTAAAGTGATCATATCACAACCGGTGATATGAACAAAATCAGTTCACTGTGAGGATAATGATCAGAATCCTGAGCTTTTGGAACGAGACCCACCTATTCACAGATACTGCTCAGAATGTACAGTTTAATGCGTTAAATACTAGTGTTAGTGCACAACCTGAATTAGCCCAAATTCAGTTGCAAATGAGGTTGGCGAATCACCTAGTTCTTTTGGCACCCCTGCTGGTACCTCTGATGTTGTCAAGAACATAAAGTTAGCCCTTCCTTCAGTGAGCAGTGTGTCACCAAATACTTTCAAATGTTTGAGAAGGTGGCAGGTCGCCTTTCCTGGCATATAGGCACTCTTGGTTGAGTGTACTTAAGGGTCAGGCACAGGAGGCTGTATTGCTCTATCAGTTGATCAGTATGCTGATTATGCAGTAAAGAATACAATTCTTAAAGCTTATGAACCTGTCCAAGAAACTTATACAGTATGTTCAAGTTTAGAATGAAACAAGATCAGACTCATGTGGAATATGCCAGAGTACTTGAAGATTTAATTGTTCAGCGGCTGCACTCAAAGAAATTAACGAGGATTTTACCAAGTTGAGAGAACTTATAATCTTGGAGAATTTCACAAGGAACATTGCCATGATGTTACCACTCACGTAGCTGAGAAAGGTGTGCATAACCTGGCTGAGGCAGTTGTTGCGGCCGATAGTTATAGTTTTATCCACAAATTAGACTCTGTAAACCCTTCTTCTTGCAAACCAGGTAAGATGAAATCATATTACATTGCTGGAAAAACTGTAACTCCAGAGGACGTTAGTTCCAGCAAAGAAAGTGAGGATGGTGTTGCTAAAGGACCAGTAAGAAGTTCTAAGTTTTTTAATAGGAAGGGCCATGTAGAGGATGAGTGCTGGAAAAAGATGAGAGGAAGTCATAGGGTTAAATCAGTTTTTTCTAATAAATGGGGGATTGTTAGCACTGAAAGTAAGCAGGCACAACAAAACAGACTGAATGGTAGTGAGATGCATCCTCTCCTCAGCAGCTGTTTAGTGAGTTCAAAGTCAGGGTGGGGCAGTTAGCTGCTGACAGACTCCTACAGAGCTAGGCTGTCACTGGACATTGACAAGACTGGGATAGTGCAGCCGTCAGGAATTAATGAGGGTGGTAATAAGACATCATCAGAGCATCTTCCCTCAAACAGCAAGCAGAGTGACTCCCCCAAGGCACTTTGCTAGTTTCATTTCAAAAGGAATAGTGTCAATTGATAGTGAATATACTAAGGACGGCACTATACTCTGAGAGACAGGTGCATCCCGGTCTTTTATGTTAAAGGGGATAAGAGATGTAGCTGACCCTTGTGAGTGTGTTTTGTTACAGGTAATAGCTAATTATGTGTTTGTCCCCCTGGTTGAAGTGAAGCTCAGAATTAGTTACAGGTCCAGTATGTATGGCCGTCGAGAACGACTTACCTGTGAATGGGGCCGCTTTCCTTTTGGGTATTTTGGATAATCATTTAGCAGGAGGACAAATGAGTGCAGTTCCCTGTGTATCACAAAGCCCCATATATGAGATAAGGACAAAAGAATTGGAGATAGAATGCCCTACACTGTTCCCTGTCTGCTGTAAATGGAGTCATGACGGCAAGATCCCATCCTAACAGTGATAATGCTAATATTAATGAGGTACTAAAAGATATTTTTCTTGCTGATCCTGCCTTTGCCCAGTTGACTGACTCTGATGTTAGGACTCCCCACAGAGTAGTGCAGGTCTAGGAGTGGCTGAGGTGAAGAGATCTGATCCAGAGATTGCAGCTTTGATTGACGTTGTGTTGAGTAAGGAAGAATGTGAGGCTGAATTGCTTGAGTGTTTCTGCCTAAGCGAATGATGTGTTGTTGCATCGGTGGGCATCCCCCCCCCTCTTCGCCGCTCATAATGATGTGTGGGAGAATATACATTTAATGGTTGTTCCGAGGGTGTAGATGCAAGATATAGCAACTACTCTTGATTCTCCTTTGGCAGGACACAGGGGTGATGATGTCGCTGTCTCGCATCTGGCAAAATTTCTACTGGCCTAGAATTCGCCGAGACGTTTCCTGCTATTGTAGGTCATGCCTGACCTGCCAGCTGTTCGGTAAGAGTAACTAGCCTGTTTCTATAGTGCCACTGGTTCTTCTTCCTATCGTTGATGCCCCATTCACTAGAGTCCTCGTAGATATTGTCGGCCCTCTGCCAAAGACCTCATCAGTCCACCAGTATATTCTAACATGTAGGACAAGGCCTCTAGGTATCCTGAAGCCATCCCCATATATTGGGAAAGATGATCAATTTTTCACCAGGTCTGGTCTTCCAAAAGAGTTGCAATCAGATCAGGGCTACAAAATCATGTCAAAATTATTCAAACAAGCCCTCAGGAGTTAAGGATCTCCCAGATCACCTCAACCTACCATCCTGAGAGTCGGGGAGTAATGGAGAGTTATCCCACTCTCAAACAAATGTTTAATAAAGATTGTGGAGTTCGTGAAAAGAACTGGGACAAAGGTCTTCCCTTCCTGTTGTCTGAAACCAGAGAGACGCCAAATGAGCCCATAGGCTACTCTCCATTAGCGTTTATTTTTTACCACGATGTGAGAGGTCCATTAATGTTGCTTCAGGAACAGTGCGTCAATGATGATGGTCAAGTTAATCTCCTAACCTATGTCTCAAATTTCAAAGAAAGGCGAGCCATAAGTTTAGAAGTAGCTAAGACAAATTTGGAGTCCTCTCAAAGGAAGATAAAAGAGCTGGTGTGCTAAAAGCAGACAAGCTAGGAGTAGAATGTTTCACCTAGGAGAGATAAAGTGCTTGATCGTGGACAGCCATTACAGGCAAGTTTCCCAGGCCCTTATAGAGGGTAGGGGAGGTGATGTTTTCTGTTTCATTAGGATCCCTTACCAGAGGAAGGCACAAAGGTTGTACTGTGTAATCATGCTGAGAGAGTACCACGAGCGAGAGGACATGGGACCCCCTAGTGCTGTTTGTGTGGTGTTAGTTGTCGAGATGGTAGACGGCTGTCCCGTGATGTTGGACCAGACTGCCAGTTGGAGGGAGAACCAGAAGGCGTGGTGGACCGAGTTAGCCGATAAACTGTCTCATCAAACGAACGACGTGCTGACCTGACAGCCCTTCTAGGAAAGTATCCTGATGTTTTCCGGAACACCTCTGGGCTGACGGATGCAACACACCACGAATTCGACGTTGGAGACGCCTCCCCTACCGTTCAAGTCCGCAAAACAGTCCATTTTCCAGTAGGAGGTGGCTGACATTTTACAGCTAGGGTTGGTCGAGTGGTGCTGGCCAGTTACCTTAGTTACAAAACCCGGTAGGTCCTATCGTTATTGCGTAATCAGATCACTCGGTAAGACTGACACCTACCCACATCCTGGAGTAGATGACAATTGACTATACAATATAGGCATTGCAGAGTTCATTATCAGAGCTGATTTACTGAAGGAGTTTTGGCAGGTCCCAAGTACAGAAAGGGACCGAGAAATTGCCTGTTTTGTGGCTCGTGGTCAGAGAAATGCAGTTATGCCATACGGTATGAAAAATGCTCCAGCCACGTTCAGAGGCTAGTGAACAAACTTATTAGTGATATCAAGGGAACTGTCGCGTATCTGGAAGGAACACCTGATCCAGCTAGATGCTTTGCTGCAGTCTCATTTGATAACTTGGTAATCAACCTAGTGAAACCCAGGGTCAGAACTCAGGGTAGGCCTAGGTAAAGTATAACGCCAGAGTTGAGACCATTGTTAATTTCAAACAGCCTAAGGACAAAGGAGAATTGTAGAGATTCCTGGGTATGGTGTGTTGCTGTCGGAGGGTTGGCAGACATTGTATCTTCCCTCGCAGGTATGGTAAAGAAGGAAGTCAAATATGAGTGGAAGAAAGAATGTGAAGAGGCCTTTTTAATAGTTAAAGCGATTCTGTTTAGTCTGCTGGGCTCCGAGTCCCACAGTTCAGTAAGCCTTATAATTAGCTGTTGATACTATTAATGTTGGTGCCAATGCAATCCTATGACAAGATAATTATAATAGTGTTGAACTACCTGATTGTTAGCAAAAAGTTTAATGTTGCTCAGAAGAATTACTTCACTACTGAAAAGGAACTCCTTCCACTCATACTTGCCCTGCAACATTTCTTAGTATATGTTATGTTAATTCGGGTTCAACCCCTATTACTGTGTATGCAGATCATCATCTTCTTCAGATCCTAGCAAAATATGGTGATAAGAATCAGTGGTTTAATCACGCATGCACTGAGGCTGTCCACAGCAGGGAGAAGGTCTACAAAAGGTATCGGAGCCAACCCACTCCTGAATCTCATCTCTTGTGTTTCTGTCCGGAATCGTGCTGAGTCTATTCTTCGCTATCCTAAAATAATTTCTTTCATACTAAATGCCATGAACTCTCTGACTCAAGCTGTTCCCACTACTTCTGGTACATTGCCAAAAAATCTTTCTAATAACTTTACTTCATCATCTTTCCCTCTTCTTGTCCGCTTTGATGGCTCTGTGGCTGTTCCTTGTACTGATGAAACAGAACTTTGCTCAGCCTTTCTCCTCCAGTTCCACCTTAGATGATTGTGGTGCTATTCGTCCCCCCACTTCCCCGACTTCCTCATGGCTGATATTAAAATATCTTCAGCTGATGTGTTTTCTGCCCTTACTGGTCTCATACTAACAAGGCATATGGGCCTGATGGAGTCCCTCCTGATAGTCCGTACAAACTGTGGTTCTGTGCTCACTTCCTGCTTAGGTGAACACTTTCGCTTTTGTCTGTCTACTTGCACCTTTCCTTCTTGCTGGAAGTTTGCTGTCATTCAGACCGTCCTAAAGAAGGGTGACCATTCCCAGCCGTCAGACCAACGCCCAGTTGCTTTAGCATCCTGTATCTACAAAAGATTTTTAATTTATTCGTCAAACAAATGTTTAAAGCATCTTTTCTAGCACAACCTTCTTTCTGATCGGCAGTATGGGTTCCGCCAGTGACTTTCCATTGGCAATCTTCTCACTTTCCTTTTAGATTCATGGTCATCCTTTCGGGACTTTGACGAAAGCATTGCCATTGCACTTGACATTTCCAAGGCTTTTGATCGAGTCTGGCATAAATCTTTAATTTCCAAACTGTCCTTTTACTGTTTCTAACTTTCTATCTGTGCCTTCATTTCTAGCTTCTTTTCTGGTCATTCTATAGTTGCTGTTGTAGACGGCCACTGTTCTTCTTCTAGAGCTATTAATAGTGGTGTTCCTCAGGGCCCTATCCTATCACCAACTCTCTTCCTTCTATTCATCAGTGGTCTAAGCTGTTCATCCAACCCTGTCCACTCGTACTCTGATAGCTCCGCCCTTCACATTTCCACCTTTTTCTGCAGCGTCCATCTCAGCAGTTACTCCAACAAACGAGATGAGGCTATGGCACACTTAATGTCTGACCTGGCTGATATCTCTGTTTGGGGTAAAAATAATCTTGTATTTAAAGCATCAGAAACTCAGTTCTTGCCTTTTTCAATCCGTCAAAATCTTCCACATGAGTATCCTCTAATTTTCAACAATATCCAACTCAGTCCTGCATCATCTTTCAACATAACTGGGGCTTCTCTCTCTCGCGATTTATCTTGGAAAGATTATTACCTCTCTTGTAAAATCTGATTCCAACAAGTTAGGTGTGCTAAGTCGACTTCGTGTCTCCTTTACTCCTGCGAGGTTGTTGACTTTATGCAAGGGTCTTATTCGCCCTTGTGTCGAGTACAACTCTCATGAATGGGGAGGTTCCTTTCATACAGCCCTTCTCAACAAGGTGGAGACAAAGGTTTTTCGTCTCATTAACTCTTCCCGTATCGGTCTCCTTCAACCCTTGACTCTTTGTCGCACTGTTGCATATTGTTGGAGAGATATTATTGTGCTGATAGCGGGTCATGGGCGGAAAAGAGGCATGGCTACTGGGATATATCGAGAGGTTAGAAATGGAAGACTCACTACTCTCAAATCCAGCCTACTCCAGATCCCTCTCTTACTTTATTGATACGGTGTATGAAGTACTCCAAGACGTTGAGTCAAAAGTAAAAATAGTTTTATTAATGTTAACTTATACATAGGAGTATAGTAACATAACTCTTCCCATTTAGTACTCTTGTTAGCTGAAGTGTCTGAATGATCTTGTTTGAATGAACTTGTGATTCTAGTTAGGTTAGAAGTGTTTCACTGTGCACCTGTTTATTATTTAAAAGAACCAGTTCTGTGATGTGCTGTGTGGGGATATTGTAAGTAAAGTAAGGTTTGTTTAAGTGTCATTCCCTTTTATTTGAACCTTCAAAGATTGAAATCTCCCTGCACAGTCCATAACAATATAGAGACTACAGTGTGAATACAATAATGCCTTTAACTGGTGACCTCAAGCAAAGACGTCCACAACTGAGGAGAATGTGCAAAAAGTTCAGAAACAGGAATCCAGAGGTTGCATCCCTCATGATGGTTGTGAAAGTGAATAATTGCGGGTAACCAAATGCATGCAGTGATCCACTAGATCCAGACACCCATGTTATTGGTTGTCTGTAAAACCTCAAGAGTACTCGTACTCTGTCTAATAGATGCTAGAGGGAGAAGCCTACCTGTGGTAGCACTTTGCACGCAAGACAAAGAGGGGCAGCTGTGATTTCAGACTGGGAGCAAACCCTGCCCGACCTGCTTCCAGTGAAAAGGATCACGGTCAGCCTGGCGGGGGCTACTGCTCCCTGCACCTCACACAACCACGGCGCCAACTCCACGAGACCCGCACAACATACGCTTCTTGCAACAATAGACATTAGTAAAGCATTTGATGCCCCAGTGCAAACTAATCACCGAAATCTACAGCACTGACATATTCCCACACCCCAACCGCCTACTAACATTGCCTCATATGCAGATGATGATTATTACTCTAACAACTTCAGACCACACTGCAGACACAGCCTGCACACTTCAAAAAGATTACTTCAAAATACTTCAGGCAAGGGTCGAGGAAAACATGGTCGCTCCAGCCAAATCAGCACCACTTTCATCACCAGCAACAGTCATGTAAACAGGTACAGCCCAAATAAATCACTGTGCAGTGTACTTGTGCCACACAACCCCTTCACTAAGATCCTTGGTCAGACATATATGACACTGGACTCACCCTTCAAGGACCACCACAACAAGAGGTGGAATACCCTCGGAGTCAGTGCATTCCTGGTACTTACGGGGACAGATTTTAGCCAGCAAAAAGAAACGCTACTAGCATTACCGTATATCAAATCAGTGATGTTCTGTGCCTCCCTGGCATGGGCCTCCATCCTACTTAACATTCACTACAATACTTTGCAGACCATACTGAACATCCTCTACGCATCATCACTGGTTTCACTGATAGGCCTACCACTCCCACAGCTCACTTACCATCCTCTACGCATCATCACTGGCTTCACCGATACCACTCCTACAGCTCACTTAGTTTTAAACTAAAGCCGATCCTCTAATAGAATCCTATGCTAACACACAACACCCCTGTCATCACCTGACACCCACAACACAACTTGGCACATAAAGTAATCGCCACATAAATATTACCAGACCCTCCTACAAAACATCCCCCCACCACACATTCTTACACTAAAAAAAAAAAAAAAAAACTTACATACTCAGTTCACTGTGGGCAAAGCAGCACCTTGATCAGATCACTATACCATAAGTCCCCTCCCGACATCCACTCATCAGAGATATCGTTAAATAGAGCTGATCGGGTTCACCTACCTAGGGTTAGATCAGGATATTATCAGCTTAGATTTGGGTTGAGTGAAATCGCAGGAGACATGCGCCTCGCTTGTAGAATAAACCCACAAGCATAGCCCACATAATGGAGCATTGCACAGCACATGCTATAGTAAGATGTGGATATACTAACATCATCGGTGTAAGGAATCTATGAGATGACCCCACAGGGAAGGTTGCTTACCTTCTGATGACAGGTATTCTGGGTCAGGCGGAACAACAACACTTCTTCCTAATATCAACGTCGACATGCCCTGTAGGCTCGGACTGAGTTGATGATCCTTGTCAATCATCCAGACTTTAAAACATTTGCAGTTCATTCACAAAGCAAATAATCACCTGCACTGGGAAGAAAATACATCTTAAAATCGGTAACAATGCTATCATTGATCAAGAGACGATATACCCTCGACTGATGGCCTTATAGTAAGTCAGTGCGGCTTTCACAAGTGCTCGCCAGAGAACCAGCTGCGTATACACCTCTTACATCCCCAACTGATGGGCAGATGCGGCTTGCAGCCGGAAAGTCCACATTGAGAAAGAATCTACAAGTGAATCTATAAAAACATTTTGCCCAACTGCTACAGTGTCTGATGTATCAGCCGTTCTATGGTTAACTCATGGAACCGTTTACATGTTCACATCGGGCTTCAAAATGTGCCCCACTTTTAGGGTGCCTTGAAGATCATGTCCGTCTATGTTTTGACTGATATTTTGGCAACCAAGAGTGTTAGCAGATTTGATTAAGCAAACACTACCAGAGTCTATCAGCTTATTAAAAAAAAAAAAAATGCCTGCCCGGGATGCAGTGCTCAATGACTCTGCCAACAAAACTCAGCTGTATGGACTCATATGTGATCCAATCCGAAGAGACGAGGTACATCTTACTGAATGTGTCACAAGACCACAAGTTGGTAATCACCCTAGACAAGAAAGTTTGCACCTAACTATACAAGGGACACAAAACACCGTACCTGAATCTTGTCTTAGTGCATGAAGCAGACATCCTTATTATTCAGCATGCTGACAAAGATCCAGAATCATAAATGTGTGCAATGCGCGATGACACTGATATGTTTGCCATATTTCTGTACTTCTGAAGTGAGAAGCTTCATTCCTTCCTGACAATGAAGTCGCCAAAACAAGGTTGACAAACGTTTTAGAGTCATATCCGAACTTTTGCCACTCCATGCCTTAAGTGACTTTGATGTGGATGTCATGATTAATAGAGCTGGCAAAACAAAAGCAATTACTGTAGTTCGAAAAGGTTGCAATATGGATCGGTTTGGGCAGCATGGATGCATGCTACGGCGTTACATCACCATCATCATCCATGACGAAGTTGTGTCAGTGACAGTGAACTCAGATTTCTGGGAAATCATCAGCTACCACAGAGCTGCGTACTTTGCGCCCATCATCTGAGGCATTTGAACAGAAAGTCCGTAGATTATACTGCCATGCCGCTCAGTAGTGCAATGCCTTGCATGGAGATCCAGCTCCTTTAAACCCACCACAGTATGGGTGAAAAGCGGAAAACACGAACATAGTTCCCGATCCCTTGAATCGTAAAACATGGCCTACCCTACGCTCCAAAGCGTAACAACAAATATATCAAGTGTGACAGTTCATAAGGGCAAGCATACAGAAGTTCTAGTTGTCTCTGAATGGGGCGCCAGCTTATATATAGGCACAGTGCTCTGTTGCCGTGCCAGTGGTGCAGCCCACTCCAGTTCCTTCGTCATAATGGAGTGTGCAACACTTATCACGGAAGACAAAAGTGAGGCTTATTACCATGATTGGAATAACAGGGATAAGGGAGACAACGACTAGTTCCTTTACATACCTGTTATCATCCATAGAGCAGAAGTAGTCACTGGTATGGATATATCTTTATATATATATATCTTTGATTTGAAAAAAAGGCATTTCTCCTTTTATACTGAATCATGTTAGAAATTTAACTGATGATGATTTATTTAGTATTCACTATTTCGTCAATTAGAAAATTAATAAAGTTACATTAGTATTGGAACTCCTGAGTTTTGGATGGCCATCTTGGACTTTTGTCGTTCAGATGACTGGCAAACAGTTAAATAATTTCATAATCGGATTTCTTGACCTGGAAAGTGTACATATAGATACCATTATTGTTATTCTGTCTTTAGAACAGAAGTCATGGTGAAATATAGATTTTGGTTCTGTGAACCTCACGTATTGGGGACCATCTCGGTGAACAAAAAAAAAAAAAAAAAATGCTGAGAGGGTGGTAAGTGGCCACGCAAGTAATCTAGGCACTGAAAACTCTCGAAAAAACATATGCAAACAGACACTTAAAGGTAGGCTACGGTGGCCTTACTACCTCACGAAAAGAAAGAAGAGAGCAGAAGCCCCCATGTCTTTTGTTCACCCTAAAAAAAAAAGTAAAAAAAAGTAATGTAAGAAGTGATAGTACGTTTGTTGGTGCATCCAGCCCCCACCCTTTTATGCTGTTACAGGGTACCTACCATATTCTTATCCTGTCCTCAGCCCCTTCAGTACTAGGACGACTTTTTGTATTTTATCATTGGTGCAACCAATCTCTTTTAGGACGAGTAGTATCCCAGTGCAGTCCCTCAGAGATATTGCCGTTGGTTGGCCCCGGTACTTGGCTTTGCCTTACACTGAAAGGCGGGGAACAGCCATAAGTGCACGAAGTCTGGGTTGAGATTACTGCTAATACATGTCTTCTGCACAATTACAGTTTGTTTCATGGGTAAGCTGGACTCTTTACTTTTGGATGACATCTGACTTAGGAAATGGAAAACACGGAATTTAAACCCGAGGCCAGAGAATACTTGGCGACAGTTAGGAGCTTGCCACCAATGAAAAAAGCTTGTTCAAGCTGTATGCTGGTAGCTTTCTTGTGGTTTTGAAGCTCATGACGCTTAGCATCACCGTTAAATGCCATTAATAGATGAAAAATGCTTACATATGCATAGCCTACATGACTGAGGCATTCATAAACATAAACGTAAACACAAAAATGTTTACAGAAAAATGATCGTTTCAGCCCAGCTCCATAAAAATATCCAGATAATGACAATGAAGAGAGGTTCTAGAGAGCGAGACACAGTTGCACTCAAGTTCACTGCATGCTGTAGAAATTTGGACTGGGAGGGCACAGGAACGAACATATTCGATGAGCGATTGAACAGTGTTCAATTTGCTTATAAATCTTATTGTATCACCTTTGTTATTCACACTTTATATAGGCTACCTGTGACTGAAGAACTCATTATGAGAATTGGTACGCTGACGATACTGTGTTAATTGGAGAAATTAAGGATTTGAATGAGTGTAACAACCGATCAGGTAAATGATTTTGTCAAATGGTGTGGTGTTCACTACTAACAGCTGAATGTCTGAGAGACAAAGTAAATTGTAATTAACTTTCGCTGGAAAGCAAAGTGTACTGATAGCTTATGATTAAAGGGTAAGGAGCGGACGTTGTTGATGACTATAAATACTTAGGTTTGGTTATTGGTGATAGAATAAATGGGGACCCAGTTCACTAATAAGATCTATGGTAAATCTGTGCAGAGAAGTATTTTCTTTAGATTTCTGATGAGTAAAAAAAATACAGAACTATTTCATGATTGTATTTAAAATCAGTTGTTGAGTCAACTCGCGGTTTTTGTATAACTTCTTTTATGAAGGGTCGACTATAAAAATCAAGAATAAGGAAAACTGTTACAACAGCCAAGTGACTGGGTGCAGATGTAACATTCCTTGGTGACATACACTCAAAAAGTGTATTTAGAAACAACAAAGCAAATAATGGGAGACACATCATCCTCTGTTTGGAAACCGTATTTTTACGTTTTAGAAAGCGACTGAATGTACCAGATTGAAGTACATCTAGAATAAAGAAGAAATTCATACCATTAGGCATCGAGCTCCATAGCTTTTTCCATTCTAAACATAAATTTCCATCTTGATAGCAGTAATGATGTGTGAAAGTAATGGACAGAACTTTGCATGTTTTGTAAATGAGCAAATGTGATCTTATTTTATGCACTTGTGTGTTGTATATTTTTAATATGTTTCTTATCAACAGAACAGGCCGGTTTTTGTGAGTTCTGAATATTTTGTAAACATACTTGTTTTTGTGGCTGTGTTTTGAATGTTTTTGTAATGGACTTGATTGGTATCTTTATTCGATCCTGTTGTTTGTCTGCAAAAATTTGCCGCAGGACTAACTAATAGCCTTTCCATCAAAAATGTTTCCAAACCGTTACTTTGTCCACAGTGACCAATCCTAAGCAAAAAGCCAATATAATTATTTCCGCACATTTTCGCTTATCGCTAGTTCCGACAATTTCGCACAGTAACGTAGCACACAGTAACCATTATTGTTTTTTAATCTTTCTGACGCTCTCTGGACTTACCCCCGACATAATGCGAAAAGAATGAGGCCAGTATCTATTACCGTTCTCGTGAAAGAAACGGACAAACGCACAGACATACATTTTCGCGTGTCACAATTTCTGAAAATTTTGCGCCGTCGTGTCGGGCGCGATTACCAAAAGTTTTTGTTTGGTATTTTTCTGACTCTCCCTGGACTTACTCCAACCTAATGCAAAAACATTTAGGTCGATATCTATTACCTTTCTCGTGAAAGAAACGAGCAAACGTACACAGACACACATATACACAGATTTTTATTTATGCAAGGAAGAAGGAATCAAAGACCAAAGCCCGCAAGATTGTTCCCTCCCAGAAAAAAAAAAGAAAAGAAGATAACAGAGAGCAAAATTCAAGATCGGTTCATTTCAAGATGCCTGGACACACTGCAGTTGAAGACTAGGTCATAGGCAGTAGGAAATACAGACAAAGGAAGACAGTTCCAGAGCTGACCCCTTGCATACATGAAGGATTGGGAGTAACGGTTAACTCTTGCATTAGAAAGTTAGACAGAAAAGGGATGAGAGTTTGTCGCTAGACGGGTGCTGTCTGTTAGTTATTTACACTGGCTCAGGATGATGATAGTGATGACTTTTCCTTAAAGTGAGAAAAATAGGTAAGAAGATGATGATTGATGGTGATACTGATGATGACGATAATGATGCTGCTGTTGCTGCTGTCGATGATGATGATGATGCCAGTGATGATAAGAATGATGATGCGAACATGTTGATAGTGATGACGAAAATGACGATGATGATGACGATAATGATAGTGAAGATGATGACGTCCCCCACCCCCCAGGTGTTCTACTTCCCCCCGAGTGAACCTATTGGGAATACATGGTGGGCCTGTGGGGATGTGTGGAGGGGCACTAGGCAACTTCTCTCTTTCACTAGTACTGTACCATGTCATCTTCACTTTTTTATTTCACCAGGTGAGTAGCGTTAATTAGATTACCTGATATCCGGACGTTTGGAACATACCTGAACTGAGACTAGGTACATAACTTGAATAAACTGATAGTGTCCAGGATATATCAGTTTGTCATTACTAGGAGAGGGGTTGAAAGTGCGGAAAATGAACCTCTCCTTCTGTCGCCTTGGCCTCATCGATTTGATAAATTAGAAAGTACAGTGTAACGGATAAAATTAATATAGTCTGGTGTAGATAATTAGAGAAGAACTATGCTACACTGCTTTCCATTTTACTGAAGCACTGAAAGTCATGGAAAGATGGTAACAAGTCGGGCCCTGAGAGTTAGCTAAACGGGACCCCCTGCTCACCCTGACACCAGCGTCCTGTCCACTTCCAAATTACTGCCGTCTTCGACTGCTGCTATCCCTTGTTAGCGCTATTATTATTATTTTACATCCGACCCATATTTTCTCACTGATATATCCTTGGTAACATGTAATCCAGTACTACTTGTTTTATGGTCGGATCGTCAGCGACCCCACTGGCCTAGGCCAGTAAGGAGGGTGGTTAGACATCCTGAGGGACGAAAAACAAGACCTATTAAAGGACAGATAAGCCACTTAAGCCAACGGCCATCTGTAGAGATCGTTAGCCTTGGTTGGCAATCCACCCAGGGGAAGAATAACTGTGAATCAAACCTAGATAGCATTGTCAGGAATCCCACGCCCCTGTCCTTAGGGTAGTGGTGAGTTCTCCTTTGACTTGAGAGGTTCAGGTGGGGTCTGCGTCTCCTTTCTGTGAAAACTTACATCTCATATGACTTAAGAAGAGGAAGGGGGATCAGAGTCAGCGAGTGTTGCCTGACCCTGATCCAGTTTTGCTGAGGGATCCCCCTTCGGATACCAGCCTGACAGGGCTTTATCGACCCTGTCATGCTGGTGCCAGTTATGGTGGCTGCTGGGTATAGCCTGCATAGCCCCAGTAGCTGGTTGATGGGGATGAACCCCCAAACCCTAATCCTTTTTTTAACTTGCGCTGAGGTGGCGTAGAGGACACACGAACTCACAGAACCACACACAGGTTTAACCTTTGGAAGACAGTCTGAAGTAGGGCTTGGAACGTTCTAAGTCTTTTCAAGGATGATCGACCGCCTTTGTTGTTATGAGGGTTGAGGTGATTGGGGGTTGGCATAGCTGCACTGTTTGAAGTGAGGCGGCCCAGGCATGGCTAGATCAGTAGGGGTGGTTATACAGACCACTTGTCTGGCTGTGACAGTGGTGCCCAGGTTAGAGAAGTTGCTGTGGCTACTGCGTCCAGGGTTACAATGACTGATGAGCGCTCAATGCTGGTGAGGTTCAAGCTCTCCTTGGGCTTCGTCTGTCTTATTTTCTTGTATTCTCCAAATAAGATTAATGATCTTGAAGAGAAGGAGCTGTTCTGTGCTACACTTGACTCAGTTGTGGAACAACGCCTTTTGTGGTATACATTCATGGCCCTGAGTGACTTCATTGTGGTTACCGACACTTACAGTGAAGGCACTGGAGCCATGAATTCCTATTGTCCCTATATCCCAAATTTCGCGGTCCCGTAAGTTGAAAATTGCTGGTTCCTGGTTCCAGTGGCCAGATAACCACTCCTGGACTTGGTATTCCAATACCAGAGGGGTTGCAAAGGAAACTGACCCCATCCTTGTTAGTACTTGCTGGGAGATCCTTTAGAATTGCACGGTTTTCAGGAGTGCAGAGTTCTTTGCTACTAATCGCAGACAAGATGTTGCTTCTCTTAGGCTACAACTCAAAACTGAGAGGAACTCAGGATACTACGAGAAATAGTTCCATCATGAGAAAATCAGGGATGAGGAGCGTGCTTATGGGTTTGCAGTGGAAGTCTCGAATAGGTTTTAATTATTCAGTACTGTCAAGGACCACGTTGAATGCATTACCCTGGCAGTAGCGAACGAATGTGCTGGAAAACACCCAAGATCTAGGTTGGGTTTTCTCTCACGGGGGACACTGGCCACAACTGGAGAGAGTCATGCTGCCAGACAGGCTGGGAACTGGGAGTAGCATGGACTTATGTCTCGATGGGTACGAATCTTGCTGAGAAGGAACAAGGAGATGAATGTCTATATCAGGGAAGTCACTGAGGAGATGGTCAGTCGTTTTCATGTAAATGACCTTCGACCTACTTACCGAGCACTGACGAAGCTCCACTCCAGACCCACCTCTCAGGTTAACTCTGTCTGGACAGCAGATGGACACCTTGTGTCGGGGGTAGGTGAGTATAGGGTTCATTGGGCTGAGTATTTTTAGAATCTAAAATACATTCATATGGCTGAACCTTCCAGTGGAGAGGTTCCTTCAGCTGGTGTAAAACCATTGACTGCTCCTTCAGCAGTTGATGATACCGTACCTTCTCCAGAGGAAATCAAGAAGGCAATGGTTAGGTTGAAAAGTGGTAGAGCATCTTGAGTTGTGAAATGGAGTGAGGCCATGATTAGCACATTACATGCAGTCACAGAAACCATTTGGTAGCTTTTTTGAGGAGGAACATCCAACTTCTTCCCAGTAAGTGCTGGTGTAGGATAGGGATGTGTCCTTGCTCCCATGTTTTTCAACATGTGCATGGATTGTGTATTTGGCCGGGCTGTGAGTCAAAGTCACTGTAGAGTATTAACTGGCAATTTTAGCTTACTGACCTTGACATTGCTGATGATGCAGGTATCCTAGCAGAGTTGCTGGAGATAGTACTGAGTGCCCTCAAGTAATTTCACGAGACTACGAAGCCGCTGGGATTAAAGATCTTTTGGGCCAAAACCAGGTCCAGGTATTTGGTGGCATGTTGGATGAAGCAATTCGGTCTGTCCAAGCAGTTGGTGAGAATGTGAAAGTCTTGGAAAGATTCACTTATCTTGGTAGTATGGCATATAACAACGGTAGGTCAGAAGATGAGATTTCTCGTTGCATCGTTCTGGCCTGTTGGGTTGTGAGTTCACCCAACTCGGGTATCTGGCGTTGTCGTTATTTGTGTAGAAGGATGAAAATTCGCATCTTCAAGGTATTGGTGCTACCTGTCGTTTATGGCTGTGAGACTCAAAGCGGTGAACTGACTCCTTTAGTACCAAGTGCCTTCTCAGCATCATGGGATATCGCTGGTGCGACCTGGTATGTAACAAGCGAATACTCTGTGAGACTGAGCTGAGGCCTGGTACCTACATAATACGTCAGTGGCAACTCCAGTTATATGGGCACGTGGCCTGTTTTCATGAGGTTGAACATGCTCACAGGGTCATCACTGAGAGAGTTAACGCAGAATGGAGACCAAGGGGAAGGCCACGGAACTAATGGCTGGAGCAGACTGATCATTCATGTCGACAGCTACTTAGAGAGGGAAGAGTCGCTGCCTGCGCGAGGAGACCACGTGGGTGGAGACTGAGGGTGAGTGAGGCCATGCACCCCGCAGCGTTTTCCTCCCATTGATCATTTACAGTGTACATCGTCAGTTAAACCAAGTTAATCAGTAAAGGCGGCAGATGGCTTCACTGTATTCCTGGATGTTACCACACCCTCCCTTGTGCTCACTACCCTTCCCATTGCCTTCCAGTACCAGACTTTCCTCGTTCAGAATCTTTAATATTGTATTAAACTAACAGTCTTCGTTTTACACTGTCATGGCTGACATTATTTCATCCAATTATCACGCTGAATTTCTGTTTAATCAGTTTTTGCATTTTCTTTTGGAGTAGAGCCTGTTGCTCAGAACGACATCCTTTCCCCCTCCTCTCCCTTCATTGTTCCTGCAGTGCCTTCTACAGTAACTGCTATATGTTTGTCCCATTGAACACTGGGTGGTCGAGCAGCCAGAACATCTTTTCATGCAAGATAATGGATCGAGCCTTCGTACGTCTGAAGTTGGTTGTCCCCGTGTGAATATTCTGACACACCAAGAGTTATGGCTTACTTTCCCATGGGGAATCATGTAGTGTGGCCCTCAAGTTCGATGCAGCTCATGCCGTCAGCCCACAGCTCGACAATGGTAGCTTTTAGTTTCTGAAGTAGATTTTTGGGTAGAGTTTTATTACGTGGTCAGTAAATTAATAGCATCTCTACTTTTTTATATGGCCAACCTAACCTAGACAGCTTAAACATAACCTTGCCCCAGGGGGATAGGATACGAACATCATCAGTTAACCCAACTTCTTATTGCTATCCTTAGCATCTTTTGAAGGGTACCAGAATATCCATTATTTATTCCTGACCCAACCTCTTCCCGAACAGGAACCCATTTAACCTGATCTGTGAGAGTTTGCACATCGTAACCTTTGTGAATGACTGGGCCGGGTGTTGGTGGGGCGGGTCATGAGCGCTGGTGGTGGGAGCATGAGGGAGCGAGATAAGCCTCTGGTGGAGATGAAAGGTCTCACTAAAGCTGTTTTCACCCTACCGATGTGGGCCACTCCCATAACTTGAATTCATAATCGTGGTTACATGAAATTCGATGAGCCACATTTATGAGGTAAGAATAAATGTCCTTGGTTACTTGTCACATCGACCCTCCAGTCTGACAATACTTAGTCATCAGTTGAGCTGAAAGGGGTTTGATATCATCTGGTTAAAATAGACATGTTGTAATTGCACTGCCTCCTGTGATTATTAATCTGTTGGCATTGCTTTCAATTTAATTTTGGGGAGATTACTGTTCTTACTGTCCACTTATTTGAATAAGAGTAAAACCTTGGTTTGTAGAGTTGTGCAATGTTTCTTCATTAATTATTTGATTGTTCTGCTCTCTCTAGCCACCTTATGTTATTATATTTCTAATACTTGTTTTATTCCTATACTCATTTTTTTTTTTAATCGAGGGAAAGTTGCACTTGACAGGCTGGTGATGATTGGCTGAATGCAAAATGTCCGAAAAATTTATTTACTAAACCAAATTTCTCCCCCTCATATATCTTTTCAATTAGTAATACTAGCGAGTAAAGAGATTATGCAGTAACGTTTCATTCAGCCAGTCATCACCAACCTGTCAAGTGCATCTTAGCCTCGATAAAAAAAAAAAAAAACTAAGTAGTTTTTTGCCATCCATAGTAATTACTTTTTGTTACACTTACTCTCATCCCGTAATATCCTTATCATACCACTTCGAGTATTTCCGATATTCTTTAACTTCTTTTATTACCAGTATTCATAATACTTTTCATTATCCCTATTATTTCACTTTCCTCTCTTACTGCCGGTACTCTTAGCTTCTCTTCTCTTATCACTGCTGTTCTTCACTCCTTTTCTTAGAACTCTTCTTCACTTCATGCATTCCTGCGTGCCTGGCGAGTATTTGAACTGTGGCCAAGGCGGTAATGCCGGTCTGGCCACATCCATCACATGTAGACGGGTTCATCCCCTAAGAGAAATCGACTTCATGAGACCCTTCTTCCCTCAGCGTGAGTTAGTGATGTACATGTGCCACCTGCAATCAAAAGCCGTGCTTAAGTTAGGGAAATGATGATGTGCAGTGGTGGATTCACTATCCTATATTTTTTGAAGGCCGCTAGAAAGGAAAACTACAACAGCCAAGCCAAGCTCCTCAGTGCCGGGTCCTCTGGGCTTTTGGCCTCATAAGGGCCAAAAAAAGGCATTATAAGGCCAATTTTATGAATTTACCTTGTCATGTTCATGAACAACCTTAAATTACTTATAAAAATTCTCAAATTTAGGATTCTTGATAATACCTTCCTCGTCAAACCTGAGATTCTTTTGACTTTTATAAGAATGTTAAGCGTAAGATTCTATATGAACACAGCTTAGCTTGATAATGTTTAAAATGTCACAGGAATTTTTTGGTATTAACTTAAGCCAGAAAGGACTCTGAAAAGCCACTTTATGGATTTCATATAAGCTGTATTCATAAAAATCATGAATGCATTTATAAACATTTTCAACTTAAAAATCTTTGTAGATATGACTCAAGTCTCTGCTGATCATCAAGGAGAGTCCTTGAAAGGCCACTGTAACTGTCCTGGAGGTTTTAGGGGCTGTAAAATGCGAATTTCAAATAGGTTTTCAGTAAGTTAGTAATTCATTGACAAAGGCATTTCTACGCCAGTCCCTGGGAGGGGCCGACAGATACTGCCTTTGCAATCAGCTAAAAAAAAAATTACAATAAGTAAGCAGGTTTTCTTAAATGAATAAGCAAAATGTGTTTGCCAGGGCCTTCTTTTGTGAACCTGACCCTAGTGATAATCGCTTTGTCATCATTGTATAGAAATTCTGGACTTCCCTTTGGATAAATACTGGGTTTGCCCCCGCCATGGGTGGCGTGGCCAAGCAGTGTACAAAAGCCTGATGTTCAACTCCCTCCAAAGTCACCCCCTCCTCCCCCCCACCCTGCGGCCTTCATATACTGTCTGTAAAGTGGTCTGACGACTGTTCCGAAGCAGACCTGACCTGTGGCCTCTGGCCGAGATTGAGTACCTTTTATTGAGTAAAAATAAATGGATAAAATAGTAATAATAATAATAATAATAACGGTAGTAGTAGTAGTAGTAATAGTGATTATAGTAATATAATAATAATAATAATACAGTAATAATAACATTATGGTGGTGATGATGATGATGATACCTCAGTAGCATGGTAGTAGAGGTCTCTAGTCGGAGAAGACTGTACGTTAAAGCACCACGGTTCGATTCCATGAATCACCAGGAGGTCTTCCATCACGTCAATGCTGCCAGGGGCGAAGCGTGATCCACGACTTAAATGATCTGGACTGCGCTAGTCGATTGTCCCTGGGAGCTCACGAGCTGTAATAAGAATTAATTGTTACATTATTATTATTATTATTATTATATTATTATTATTATCAGTAGTAGTAGTAGTAATAGTAGCACTTAAAGAAAAAAGGTAGGTGGTGGCGGAAAGATAGGAGGGTGTAGTCGTGCACTCACTCGTTGTAGTTCAACTTTCAGGTGACAACACAGAGTGGCATCCCANCATTATTATTATTATTATTATTATATTATTATTATTATCAGTAGTAGTAGTAGTAATAGTAGCACTTAAAGAAAAAAGTAGGTGGTGGCGGAAAGATAGGAGGGTGTACTCATGCACTCACTCGTTGTAGTGCAACTTTCAGGTGACAACACAGAGTGGCATCCCAAAAGGCTTCCTGTAACTCAGGGAACCAATTGCTATGTTGACTGATAACCACATAACCAACATATGGACGCCAGTATTTGTAGTGGGTTAAGGTAACTCGATTGTTACCTATACTCGTATAGGTTTGAACCCGAGGAGTGGTTGGTGTCATGTTCAGATAATGACGCCCAGGTTACAGCAACTGGTTACTCTCACACCAGATGTATCCAATGAGTAGCCTATACTCGTAGTCCGACTTCTACGCTCCTGTTGGAGCAAGGAAGGATTATCTTGTTATTAGTCTTAATTATTTTTACGACGTTTTATTTTCGGGGGAGTAGCTCTTCTCTTGTGCATTTTTTTTTTTTGCCTCACCCACAGGCGTGGCCAAATATAGTGCTTGTCCCTAACTGCGTCACTCCCTCCCTCATCCACTCATTCACTCACTGAGTTTCTGTACTTTCCTGAAGAATGGGGTCCAGGCTTTATGAGGGGAGTGTAAGGAAAATAAAATTTTGCACAGCAGTAGATTTCCCTCCGGTCAGGTTTCAAGCAGGGTGGGACCCCTAAGGCCACCCTCATGGGGTCGGCGGCCCCTCAGTGTCCAACCCAAAACCAGTAGACATGGCCCTTTTTTTTTTTTTTTAATCTACGAACACGAATTTTGTGCACAGTGGTAGAGCTTCACTTGTGCCAGGTATATGCATGGTGGAACCCTCTAGAGCCACCATGCACAGGGGAAGCGGCCCCCAATCGGCCAAAGTAGTTATGTTCGGCCAAGGTTTTTAGTCGAAACATGATATATTGCCTATTAACAGATATTCACCCCGCCCACATTTTGGGATGGTGGAATCACCGGGGGTCGCCACATACGGGGGAGGGGGCGACCCTCATAAACCTTTGCAAAAAAAAACATTATGTGTTGCCATAGTTTTAAAGCGAGGAACACGAAATTGTGTATACTATAGGCGTTTACCCCGGCCACGTTTTAGGTAGGATGGGACCCCCGATGGCCACCCTTCCCGCGGGGGGGACCGCCCCCAGGGGAAATAACACCATAGTTTTTAGCAGAAACATAAAATTTTGTATATTATTAGACCTTCACCCAGAGGGTGGGACCCCCGGTGGGACCCCCCCCCCTCCCTCCCCTAGGTTCGCTCCTCAGCCTCCCCTGGAAATAATTTTTTCCTCATACAATATTGCAGGGGTGTGTGCGGCCATTAAAGGTGTCCATTGTTTAGTTCCAGCTCCTGAGAGCGTAATATTTACATTTGTTCTTTATTTCCCTTTTTGTTTATTTTCTTTCATTCATTTTCAAACCACTTTCATCACTTCTTCATCCCCCTTGTCTACCACTGTTCATCACTTCTTTTATTCCGTACATTCTTGCCATCTCCTACATTTTTTCATCAGCCATTTCATCTCACTTCTTACAATCACAGTCTTTCGCTTCCCTCACTACCCATGTTCTCTTATTGCTGGTATTTCTTTGAGAATTTCTACACAGCAAGAGATTAAAACCATTGAGATCTGGCTTTCCCTCCCCAGGCCAGAATGCAGCACGAGACAGGGATATATTCTGATGATACGGGACTCAGGGAGGGTGGGGGGGTAGGGGACGCGGTTGTTTGTGGCGGTGGGGAGGGCGGGGAGGATGGGGAAGCACGGTGACGTCACGTGTGTGGGAACTGGTGGCCCGGCTGCCGTCACACCACCAGTACAGTATTGGTGAGCTGGTGTACTGGTGGTGAGGTGTGTTTGTGGTGAGGTGGTTCTAAGGCGGGTGGGAATCTGTGGTGTACTGGTGGTGAAGTGTGGTGTACTGGTGGTGAGGTGTGGTATACTGGTGGTGAGGGGGCGTACTGGTGGTGAGGTGTGGTGTACTGGTGGTGAGGTGGTGTACTGGTGGTGAGGTGGTGGTGTACTGGTGATGAGGTGTGGTGTACTGTACTGGTGGTGGGGGAGTGTACTGGTGGTGGGGTGGTGTACTGGTGGTAAGGTGTGGTGTATTGGTGGAGTGGTGGTGTGCTGATGGTGAGGTGTGGTGTACTGGTAGTGAGGTGGTAGTGCGATGGTCGTGAAGTGTGTGTGTGTGTGTGCGTGTGGCGAGGGTGGTATTGTGGTAATGGAGAGGTGGAAGTGAAAATATATGGTGAGGTGGTAGGGTGCTTGTGGTAAGATGTGTGGTGATGGTGCATTGGTGATCATAATGTGTGATGATAGTGGATTGGTCGTGGGGTATATGGTGACTGTATTGGTGGCGGTGAGATGTATGGTGATGAAGTGTTTGGTGGTTGTATTGTCTTGGTGGTGGCAGTGTATTGGTGGTGAGGTATATGGTGACATTGTATTGTTGGTGATGAAGTGTATGGTGATGAGGTATGTGGATGCAACTAATTGGTGAGGTGTGTGGTGGTAGTGTGCTGGTGTGTGTGGTTGTAATTCACTTGTGGTTGTGGGGGGTGTGGTGGTGAGGTGTGTGGTGGCAGTTTGTTGATGGTGGTGAGGTGT
>JAGKTI010008571.1:19412-33257 GCA_018397915.1 Birgus latro
GACACAAGGGGTGCTGTGGTTGAACCAGTGTCGCATACTAGTATGCTTGCACCCAATCGGCTTTAGGCAGGCCGATTACACTTGGTTCACAGACTACACACACATCCAAAGCCAGTACAACACAACAATTACACTCACAAGCACTTCTCATCCTACATAGTCTCTACCAGACAGCCTAAGCCACTGGGTAGAGATACATGGCTGTATCGTCTCTGCTTCGGTAGGGATAGGCTGATTCTGCAGTGAACCTCAACAGCTGACGACGACGACGATGACGATAACGACGATATATATATATGAGGCGTCGTGCATTAGAAAGGCGGCTCGCACCACCCCACCAAAACCTCTGTTACTGAGTATAGCACTATACTGAGGTGTTTACTATTGCCTGGGAGTGGATAAGTGTCCCTTAGTCCACTGTATGTAGGGTTGAAATTCCACCGAAAATGAAGAGTCCTCTCAACCATCGGTGCAGTCGGCACTCTGTTGTGAGTTCAATATTCCTAATTAGAAGGCATGCCCAACCACTCTATAGAGTGAGGGAGGTGAGGGATGGGTAGCCATTTTAATGCGGAAATCATCCCGCAGAAAATTCCGAATCAGAAGGGCGGCCGAACCAATGCGTGTCTCCTCCCTGGTGCTGGAAGCAGTATCAGCCAATCAGAGCGCTCGGCTACCATCACGTGACCGCTCTCAGCTGCTGGGAGACCAGTAAGTGGCTGGCCATGTTAGTCCCTTTTGTTGTGGCTTCTCCCGGCAAACACAGCAAGGACGCTCTTCACTATTATTTTTTGCGTGTGCTTTACGACTCTTATGAGCGCCAAACTTTGCAAAAATTAGCTGAATATTGTGGTGAGTATGAAGCGCGGGTGTCCCTTAGCCAATCGCAACCTTTTCCCACCATTTTATCACTGTCTGTTACCGTTAATATTATTCGTTTTGTGTTTATTACCACGAATTATGATTACCATGTGCAGTAATACCAGGAAGCGCGCTCAGATTTCGACGTAACTTCCGAAAACATAACACAGACGGCATGATAAACATAACAATTTTTGCTCCTGCTGTTTTGAATGTCATGACTGATAAATTATTAACACTCTCATGGTCCTGAATGTATCACGGTTACTTTGCTACCAAATTTAATGCCCTAGCATCAAAAATTAAAAAGCTATGGTAGTTGGAAGTTCGTCGGACTTTGAGCACGTTTTCTCACGTTTTTTTATTTTGGCGCGGGTGTCCCTTCTAACGAGGACGGCATCATATACTGTATATTGAACGCCAGACGATTATGTAAATCTGGGAGTGAATCATAGGAGCCTGAGCGTTAATACTGTCAATGTTAATCCTCTCATGCTCAGAACAACATCAGTATTCTACTGCAGCTAACACCAAACGATTTTATATTAGGTGACAGTGAGTCCCAGGTGTCTGAGAGTGTTAAGGCGTATTATGCCTAACCAGTCACCAAGGACAAGGTACTATAAAACATCCTAAGGTGTCAAAAATACGCGTGATGGACATGTACTGAGAGATGTGTTGAGAATGTATCTAGTTAATCTGTTTCCCCTTTCTACACAGCTAACACGCCGTCCAAATACGATTAACCTCTTCAGGCTTTGAGGAAATAATAAATATTTTATTCAGCTTAGTTGTTTATCTTGGCACAAGGGCTAAAAAGGCTCCAGAAACCATTGTAGGGAAGTGAGAAATCCCAGATATTTTATTACTGCTACCGCCATGTGATTACACTCGGCTTAGCAGTGATCTCTCGTTGTCTACGGGTAAAAAAAAAAAAATTCATATTTGGCAAAATAAGCACAGCTACTGTAACCCAAAATTTTCATTCTCCGAAATAAAACACGAACTCTCGGAGCGCAAGGAGACAACAAATATCAATCGGAGCAGTTAGATTCTCACCCGAGTTCGACACCTCATTGTCAAGATGCTTAAAATAATTTTTAATGTAATCTGTTACAGCCCAGGATAGACAGTAGGCTACTATTTAGATGTGTCCTATTTTAGCATCTTATAGCCAGTTTACTATACATGTGAGTCCTCGTGGAGAGATATGGCAGAGGCTGACTGCTCGCCTAATTTCAATATGGTCCCTTTCACTCAACGCGGCGCAGAGTTCAATTAGCGCTAATGACAACCTCTTGAGCCGGGCGAGGGGCAGGGCGGGTTAAATGCAGAAGCGATGATGAGCTTCGTGTGGCTGCCAGCCGGGCCTGAGTGTCGCCAGAGGTGCTGGATCAATCGACACCTGCACAGTCAAACATACTCCATTCACATCTAAGGATATCACCACACTCAGGTCGAAATCGCACATATTCTGACGCAAATTGTTCGATCGTCTACGTCAGAGTTGTTTTTGTTGTATCCCCAGGCTCATCTGGATGTAAACCCGGTGGATCACAGGTTGAAATTGCCATTCTGCAGTCCATAATTCTCCCTTCGGAGGACAGGTAGGGCGTATGCTTATTTTATGAACTGCCATTCGTCACCATCAGTATGACATATGAACTGCCATACGTCACCATCATTAAGACATATGAACTGCCATTCGTCACCATCAAGACATATGGACTGCCATACGTCATCATCATTAAGACATATCTTTATCTGGTGAGCACTGGATTACACTGGGTTTTAATTACACGGCCTCGTCACATTGAGGTTGGAATCGGATATGTTTTGACGCAAATATTTCTATCCTACAGGCAGGATTAAATCTAGAATACGAATATTCCGCTTCATTACTTTAACTTATTTCGTACTATTTTATACTGTATATCATACGTACATTACATATATAGACGTGGTCGCATAAAGGTATGTTTGATATACAATATAAAAATGATACAAAATAGTGCTTATACTGAGCCACATTCTTGGCATAACGTTTCTCGCTGTCACCTGCATCATACACTGAGATATGGACAGCCCAGAACGCAGCCCAGTCAGACAGAGTATTCGTATTCCAGCCTTTACCTTGACCTACACGATCAGACATTTAGCTTAAGAATACGTCCAATTTAGGACTCCGTGTGACGCAGCCCTAAGATTAAACCCAGTGCATTCCAGTGCTCACTAGATCAAGATACTTATGTTCCAGAGATGGCGACGTGTGGCAGTTCATAGTCCAAGGTTACCTCTCGTCCTTAGTAACATATCGCAGCAGTAATGAGGGTAGTGGCGGTACCTGTGAAGCACACTCGGCCCGCATCTGAGAGGTCCCAGGTTCGATTTCAAGGTTGGCCAATAGACCTAAGGACAAGGTTTCTTTACCTCAGTCGCTCGCACCTTGAACTAATATAGAAACCTGGAATGCAAACTGACGGCTACGAGGAGTAGTCTACGGAAACGTTTGTTGGGTGCTTCCCTGCCCATAGATACAAAAAAAGAACTCTATCCACCTCCCTTCCCTGCACACAGATGCAACAATGAATCCTATCCATGCTTTCCCTGGACACAGATGCAAGAAAGAATCCTATCCACGCTCCTTCCCTGAGCACATTTGCAAAAATGAATCCTA
Organism: Birgus latro; assembly: GCA_018397915.1. Lineage (NCBI taxonomy): Eukaryota > Metazoa > Arthropoda > Malacostraca > Decapoda > Coenobitidae > Birgus > Birgus latro. The sequence continues at coordinate 22,951 of JAGKTI010008571.1, forward strand.
TCCACGCTCCTTCCCTGCACACAGCAAAAAAGAATCCTATCCACGTTCCGTCTCTACCCTTCGGAAGCAAGAAATTACTTTTTCCACTCTTCTTCCCTGGACTTAAACGCAAGAAATCATCTTAATCTCCAGTTTCTCCTGCTCTTAGATGCTCCAGTGGTGGGCGTGTGGGTGCGTGGGATGGACGAGGTAGGCGTGGAGGTGGGATGTTTGGTAGAGGCACGACCTCACCCTACACTAGCATGGTACAAGAACAACACTAGACTGGCTACTACTGAATGTGGGGGGTAAGTGTGTGTGTGTGTGTGTGTGTGTGTGTGTGTGTGTGTGTGTGTGCACTGCATTATACTTTATGCATAGTTATCGCCGTGAACCGCACTGTCACTTAACTTTGATTAATTTTAATTCTTAGATGCGGGAGCATCTCTAGAAGTTACCCTGTTTGTATGCCTTTCTCACGAGTTTCAGAAAGTAAGTGCTTCATTTCCTAGAATTTAGCCATGCCACATTTTCGGACCCTGAAGCTCCAGCTTCTAACCAGTAGTATATATTATATTTATTCTCTCTCATACAGGTACAGCATATTAGACTGTTTAGTATAACAACATAACAAACGTGCTCGTGCTCTCTCTCTCTCTCTCTCTCTCTCTCTCTCTCTCTCTCTCTCTCTCTGACACACACATACACACACACACACACACACACACACAGGCACCGATATCACTACACAATGGCGTGGTAAAAGTACCCGAATTCTTCCACAAAACTTACTTCCTTTCTCCTAATTACTCTTTCATTCCCTCGCTTCCTATATACTCAGCACTTCTTTTCTCCGTTCCCTCCCACGTCTTGCAAACCTCTTTCCCTCTCTAACCCCAATCTACCTGCACACAACCCACCCTTCCTCCCTTCCCCTAACTTTCCCATACACAACACCTTCTTTCTCCCTTTCCTCATCGCCATACGCGACATCCCTCCTTCCCTTCCACAACACAAAAGTCCCTCCCCCCTTCCTCTCTTCTCTATTCCATAAAAGTCCCTCCCCTCCTTCCTCCTATACAAATCTCCCTCTCCTTTCCTCCATCCCTCTCTCCTATTACATAAAAGTCCCTCTCCCCCCTCCCGCTCCGTCCACACAAGCTTCCCTCTTCTTCCCTTCCATTACACGAGTCTCTCCCCTTCCCTATGCGCAAACCTCCTCCCACACTCTCCTGATCTAGCCTCTCACACATACCCCATTTCCATCGTGCAGGAGTGTGGAGGTACGGTCAACCACACTGGGACCGGGGTTCGAACTCTCCGTGGCTCGCCTGGTGAACGTAAGCGGGGATGACTACTACGCCTTCTACCACTGCCGGGCGTCCAACCCTTTAGGCGTATCCAGAGGCTATGTTATGTTGCACGATGGGTCAGGTGAGGGGGGTATGGATTAACACTTGCTGGCTTCAGTGACACTTTTAGCTATAGTTCTCCAGACCATAAAAGAATTAATGATAGGTAAGAAAGAGGACAAGTACAGGATGAAAACAGTTGGTACGCTTAAACTGATGGGAGATAAAATACGAGCGAAACAGAAGACGTGAAAGACAAGACGTAGGAGATAGAAAACGTGGGAGAAAAAGCAGACGAAAAAAAAAGAAAAAAAAAGAAGAGGTGGGAAACAGCGGGTGAAAGAAAGAAGGGGTGGAAGACACAAAACTTGAGAATATCTAACCCTCTCGGTGCCTCCAGGGGTGTGCTGCGCTGCACGATGAATCAGGTGAGGAAGGAGAGTTGACCAGGGTGGACTAGGTGGAGGTCAGATAGAGCTGGCCCCTACCCCCAGGACTTGGAAAATGTGTCTGTTTCAGGGCAAATGCTAATTTTTCATTACAGATCCTTCTGATGGTGCCCTGTTACCTTTAAAAGGAATTATGGTTAAAGCTATTAGAATCCTTGCATTATTAGGGTATTCTCCTTAATGTGTGAGGGCAAATTGATTTGTTTTCAGTTTGTTCTGATACATATTCATTACTAGTTATCAGTTTTCATGTGAATACAAATCTGACCATGAGTTTTTGAGCATATAAATTACTTCTACACATTCTTTTTTAATTTATACTCATATATTCATGTACTATGCACTATGCAAAATTACCAGTAATTACTTGGAAATCAGGGCAAGTTCGAGCATTCTCAGGGCAAACTCCTTCCGCCCCCGCCCCCCCAGTGAAATGCCTGCCTTAAAACTTATGGGGGTGATGAGAGGTGAGATAGGTAGAAGAAGTGACAGATGAAACAGAAGTAAAGGACAGAACATGTGGGGAACAGGACAGATGAAAGGTGGAATTATTATGATCAACGGTAATCAGCAATCTCCAGTCTCATACTGTCAATGAGAGGTGTAGGAGCTCAAAGTTAGGCTTCCATTGTTCAGATATATAATTTGATGGTAGGTGACCTTCCAACGTCCCAGGCGACATTATATGATCAACGGTACAGTTCATAATAAATGCATCATTCCAACATCTAACCTTTCGATCGACATAGTTCTTCAGACTTCGAGAAGTTTCCTCATGGCGAGGAAAATCGCCTGGTGTTAGAGTAAAACAGTCTGGTGTTAGCCAAAGTAAATTAGATAAATCGTCCACCAAAGTTTAAGTGTTCAACAGCATCCACTGTCAATCATTTCCAAACCTCACTGTCACATCCCCCTGCCCTCAGGTAAGATGAGCCTCGACTACCTAAAGAAAAAGAAGGAACCAGTGAAGTACAGCACCCCCGTAGAGAACCCCCGCCTTGCCTCCTTCCTGCTGGGGATGGTGCCGCCCCTCTACATTGCTCTCTACATCATCGCATACCTCGGATGCTACAAGACGCCTCAGGGGGCTGGCGGGAGGTTCGGCACTAATATGGAGATGGAGACGGAATAGGGACCAAATTAATATTCACGAAAAAAAAAAATGTATTTTGTTACTTGATTTAACTCCTTCAACCAAAGGATATCCTTTCCGTTTTATTCTTGCTACCATTAGACGATTCCATTCAGCTCCGGAGACGTCTGGTTGGCTTTTAAAATGCAGCCACTAACGAAACAGCCTTACACCCTGTAAAAATACCTCTGCCCTAGTTTTTCTACCAACAACTTTCCAATGCAAGAACTCATTATTTCGTTAGCCATGTGCCCCTGTAAATCAGCACATTTATTTGTTATATACATACTTCTGCACTTTGCAGGGAACTGACAAATCAGCTAAATAGGTACTGATGCAACTGTAGCTGGCAAATTTCCCGTACATTTATGATGGACTTTATGGCGAAAAACAACACAAGGCAGCTTTAACGGGGACTCTACCTTGCTCAATCCTACTTTTCCCATCCTCGCACTTGAGAACCGGGAAAACTCCATTATGTACTTTTTTTCTTTTTTAGAACCGTAACACCTGTCAGCTCAGTTGATGGCCAAGTGTAGTTACAATGGCAGGTTGCTTTGACTGGTAACCAATGAGAATCATTCCTATCACATAACTGTGGTTTATCGACTTTAATGCAATCAAGACTTAGTGGTATTCAAGTTGCAGGAGTGGCCTAGTTCCTCCATGTAAAAAGAAAACCACAGTACTCATAAACTGTATAGCATAAGCTCATGCAATACTCAGTAATGGCATAAACAGCAGACTATTTCATGTGTGACGATATCAACGGAAAATACGAAGGTTGTTTGTTCATTATGCAATGTGAATTAAACACATTAATTTTGTTGCATACCGAATCCTACTGGATACACACATTCTTGTTGTTTATCATAACGAAGAAGAAAAAAATGGCGCTGACGAGAAGCCTACAAGTGGTGGCGTGTGCACCCTAGGTGGGAAACTGTGGCGTCCACCCAGGAGCCAAAACTCCGCATATTTTCATGTACCTCCCCGCAGGAAGGACCCTGGTTCGACTCTGGTGAGGCATTGTGTAACACAAGGAGGTGCCGGTTCCCTACACGGTGCAAGTGTTGTAACTGTAAATCGACCTGACAAGCAGTTGCATACCTGTTGTCGACGGGTCTGTACGGCCAGTCAGACCAGGGTTAAGTAACAACTACAACAACAACCAAAACAAAATCTTATTTTGGTATCTGCAGGAGTAGCAAAAACATTAATGTACCAAATTACATTTACTAATTTCGCGTTGTATAAACTATTTTAATCATAATAAACTTTATGTACATTTTGGCTGTGATATACATTCCAGTCCTATATAGGATACTTACTAATCAAAGAATTCTATTATCAAATGCTAAAAGCACATACATATTATAAATCTACATTTCTGGAACTGAAGTTTACAGGATTCTCGTGTACAACGGGTAAGAGGTGGTTAAACTGACCTGTAAGAGTGTAATTGGACCAGAACTGTCGTAAACTGACCTGAACGGGCTTAACTGGACCGCTCTGGCACTGCCAGTGAGAGGTAAGTGTGGCATAGCAAGGCAGACAAGTGGGAGTACCGAGAGGATGTGTGTGACACAGCAAGGCAGACAAGTGGGAGTACCGAGAGGATCTGTAGAAAGTGTCTGTTCCTCCCATATATGTTTAGCGTGCTTCCCTTGCATTTTATATCGAAAATTGTTTCATCGGGCAAACCAGCAATCACAAATACCGAAATATAAAATCTGTATACGGGAAAAAATACACAAAAACATACCTGAACGTCAAAACTGATACCTCAGAACCTCAAACACGATAGTTCCAACACCATTACAAAATGCAAAGTATATAAGCGTAACACACACACACACACACACACACACACACACACACACACACACACACACACACACACACACACGACAGCAGCGTTGCTGTTAATCACGGCGAGATAAAGAATCACACGTATACATTAGTAATGTTGCGTGTTTATGTATATGGAAGAACAGCACATGCTCCCTTTTCATCAGTAATTGCTAAATTATATATACAACCGGCAGGGAAACACAGGGTAGCTCCCTATTACTACAATGATTATCACCACCACCATCACTACTACTAATACTACTACTGCTGTTACTACTACTACTATTTCTACTACCACCGCTACTACTACTACTACTACTACAATTACTTCTACTTATAATAATCAATCATCATCCACTCCTTTTATTCCCCATCAGGAGCAAAAGGGACCGAGACTAGGCTACTTAACCAGGTGTCATCAGGTTATATGGTTACCACCCAATGTAGTAAATGGCTTCATGTATTATAGGTAACCATTTGGCTTGCCACTCAGTGTAGAAACACATGAATACACAATAAAATAATAATAATAATAATAATAATAGTAATAATACCAGTAATAATAATAATAATAATAATAATAATAATAATAATATATTATAATGATCCATTGATCCGATTTCTGTATGTTTGTTTGTTACCGTTACACAGCGAAAACCGGCGCATGTAGTGCAATTTTTGTCAGAGGGGGGTACTGATAAAATGTTCTAACCTGAAGAATAAAACAATTTCCAGTCCAATCGGGCCACCGGTTCCCGAGTTATGACTCAGTTGTCTGAAGACAGGAAGTGACTCGACATCTAGCGAAGGCCGCCAACCCTCCTCGTCCCAACCGCTTTTTCACCCAACCCACCCCCACCCCCAGAACCTGACCGTTTTTCAACTTGTCTTTTTTTTTTTTTTTTTTGCTCAAACCTCCGCTTTTGGTGAGAAACATCGAAAATTCAGTGAAAAGCACTCACCTGAAGTGAGAAATATCCTAAACAGGTGAGATCCCTCACCTGGCTACCGTTTTTTATGACGCCGTGCTCCATAAGACTCCCTATGTGAGGGAAACTTAACCAAAACCACACAGCCTTGTAGATATTTATTTGGTACGAATTTATATGTAGTACAAGAGTATATTGCTTTTCACACAATAATATAGGCGATATAAGCGTTGTTCCCTCACCAAACACATCAACAAATTGCACCTACCTTGACGATGTTACCTCCTCATTACTTCCGTTCATTACTGACTCTGGTGCCCCGTAATCTTTGTCCTCCACATCAAGAATCACTTTCGCCTTGAATTTCATCGTCAGAGAGACCGTGGTGCTACGTGTCTTTATTGGCCAGGTCACTGCTAACAGGTGAGTTGCGAGAAAATGGCGCACCCCCCCAAGGGGGAGGGGGCTGAACAGGGTCAGGCAGTATTGCCACCTGGCTGGGGGTAGAGGAAGGTCTCCTACATATGCTTACCAAAAATCACCCACGAATCTTGAAAAATGTGCAAACGACGGGCCTTGCAACTGACTGACGTACGATGCACGTCAGTGGGTCTCAGCGTGAAAAAAAGTTGTGACGAGCATCGTACGTCGGGGGGACGGGGCGGGTTAAGCAAGTAATAATAATAATAATAATAATAATAATAATAATAATAATAATAATAATAATAATAATAATATGGTCATAATGTGAGCAATATTTTATGAGATTGTTGAGGAACAATACTGGCTACATATTACCATATTCTCAGTTATGCAACTACAATGAACAAGAGTGGGAGGAAGGCATAACGGCTACACTCACCTCTATAACGACGTACTGATACAGTGATATAGTCGTTTAGCACTGTTATTACAAGCACCTTTCTACCTCCTATGCCTCAGTAGGGGGGCGGGGGGTTGTATAGCTAGGGACAAAAGTTGGCCCACTACAGTATTTCATCTCTGATACTTCTTACTTCTATTACTGACTAGTATTCTTCACTACTAAGTCCTCGTAAGCTAATATTATGTGGATGTAGAAAAAATGAAAACAAGTAATCGACCTGAAGGGTAGGCATGAAGGGGATGTCGTTGTGGCCTCACGTTCATGTGAACCGTGTACCCGGTGGCCTGCAGGCTTAAGTTGCGCTTCTCTTGCAGTGAACCGTTTTCCTCTGGGGGAGTAGGGAAGTAGGTGAGGGATGTGTGGAAAACCAGGCAGTGAAGCCGCGTGGTTATATCCACAGTATAAGTATTACTTAGACTGTGATTGTATCGATGACACCACGTGCGGGCGACCCTCACCAGTGTAGTAATAAGGCTGGACGAAGAATTAACTACGGATTATGATGTATTCTCCCGACATTTAAGAGGCTAGCCAAAAGTAAAATAATAATAATAATACAGGTAATAGTAATAATAATAATAATAATTAGTCAAAGGGATTGCGGTATCAGTTTTCAAAAGGGCACCTCACTGTTTATACCTACAAACGAGATTAGCGCCGCTCTAATGACGTGCTAATATCATTGTCCTAAAATTCTATATACAGTGTTCGAAATGCTGGGGAGTCTGGAAGGGTGTTACCCTCTCACATACAATGAAGACCCATGGAAATACTCGTACACTATGCAGGAGGACCCAACATGGGTCATCGGAAGACCTCTCAAATAAGATGTTTTAACTGATACGAGGGGCATATAATTTTCCATATATATAATTTATAATGAATTAAAACGTAACCTTTACTATTTTCAAAGTAGGAAGACATAGCAATTCACTTGCAACCTATTAACTATGTGTATCCCATTGTGGAGATTCTTAGCTCCTGAGTTCGTAATATTTTCCCAGAACTTATCGCATGACGAATTTTAGACACCCCAGCTTCAGTGAGCTGGCATGGCTTTATACTGTAGGCACCTGAAATATGCCGAATTTGTTAATGATTTTTAAAATCTCATTAAAAAAGTTTCCTAAGAGGTGGCGATTCAAGGGAAACTTTTAAAGATCACACACACTATACATAGTGTAGGTGGCGATTCAAGGGAAACTTTAAAGATGACACACATTATACATAGTGTATAAAGCATTCTGGATCTTTCAATAGTTCTCTGATATCCATTACCCACTGCATATGGCCACACAAGGCCTATTTTCCAAAACAGGGAGGGGCTTACTGCACCCCCCACCAACCTGGCCGCTTGGAGGGCAAGCCCTGTCGAAGGTATTGACCCCGCTTCCTCAAGTACTCTGGTCTATTTCGAACGCTGTTTATGTGCCTTATTACAGCAGCTAAAAAATTAACTCCCTCTGAAGACCTGTTACGGATAAACACAACTCGCTCATTTTTAGGACAAGTTTTCTATAGTTCAGGTGGTTAAAATACGCTCCTTATGACAAATATGAATCATGTATTTTTTGCCAAATTTTACATATTACCCTATAAATATGCAACTCAAGCATCAAAACACAAATTATACAGGGTGTTCCATGGTATGTTTGCCAAGCTTCTGGTTATTCTTGGGCTACGTTCGAATAAAATATCATAAATCAACATGCATCAAATAGTCAACCTTTATGGAGCTACAATTACTGATAAATGTATGGATGAATAATAAGCGAGACCATTTTCATCCATAAGGTAGCTCGGTAACGGTTGAGAAACGGACCCAAATTGATGGAGTATTTTTATTCAAAATTGTCCCTACAATAACCTGAAGCTTGCCAGACCTTTCCTGGGACACCATATGTTATTATACTCGTTTCACTTTCATAAAACTCTGGCAAATACAACTCGCTTATTTTTAGCTTAAGAATTAATCATTACAGATGCCAAAAGTACCCTCCCTATTACAGCGAAACTCACACAAGAAAACACAACTTATGTTTACGTATTTCACTCTAATACTCTCCCCGTGAAAACATAACTCGTCTTTGAAAACACAGCTTATGTACTATACTGTGTACTTACTTGACCCAAGACTGACATCTCTCCATCTTGAATCCTGAGCTGTAACAAGAGATCAGCATAAGAACATAGCGCTAGTCACGAAGAAGTGCTGTGAAAAGGATGTAGAGCCGTAACATTGTCTTTTTCTGCCACCGAGCTCCGTGAAACGAGTTACACAAGGACGAAAATTAATCTGCCACAAATTAAGGTGTACAAGCTCAAGTAGCAAATTACCATCATCTAAATTTAACGCAGCAGCAGCAGCAGCAACAGTAGTAGTAGTAGCAGTAACCCCAGGCTCATCTCAAACGTGAACCCGGTGGATTGCAGGTTGAAGTTGCCCTTACTTTGCAGTACATCCTCCTTTGAAGGATAAGGAGAGAGTTGAGGGATGTTTGCATGACCGGGAGGAGGAGCTGCTCAATTACATCGGTGCCAACACGTGAAGGCGGCTCTATCCAGCACCTTAATGTTAAAGGGGTGAATAAAATACGCTCCTTTATAAATACCTAACCATCGATAAAACACTTTATTTGCTTGATCGAGGCTTCTATGTACACAATACTTGAATATACATAACATTATTAAAAAGTTTCAACGTTTGCATTGGTCAACGTCCTAACAGTCGTACTGTACGTTTTCTATGTGTCTTAGGAGGCTTCGTTGCATCTTTTTTTCTGGGCGATTTATTATGCCTATTACACCTTGACATTTTCTTTTTACGTTAACGATATATTTTTAGTACTGACATTAAAATTCTCAAGACGTACATGATTAAAAAAAAAAAAAAGTTGAATGGGCAAAATAAAACGCTATGAAAGAAGAGTGGGGAAATATCCAAAGCGACTAATAATACGGCATGTTTCTAGCACTCAATATTAACACGAAATCACGATCCGGAACTAAGGATCGTATCGTTAACCCCTTCAGTATAGTGACGTAGTTCTGCAATTTATTTTTGCTGTCAACAAATTACTCGACTAAGTCTAAGCGAGTACCACTGTAGAGATAGAGAGATTGTTTAAAGAAATGACAGGTTGTAATAACAACAGGCTGGTAAAGCACCTTCACTGTGTGGAGCTTTATCCCCCCCTCCCCCAATTCTGTTACAATAATATTTCTATAAATAACTTGTCAATCATCGTGACCGGGACAATTTAAACTCATTATTACACCAACAGCAATTGGTTAAGCGTGGATCCGAAAGGAAAAATGTCATAACGGTGTAACGGGCACGATAATACAATTTTGGGCATGCAGTGGTTGAGGTGGGTTTGAGGTCCAAACAATCGAAGTGCGTTACCACTCAGAGAAGTCATGAAAGTTGTCCTTAATCCTCCAGTTCGAAAATCTGTCCTTGAGTGAATACTATCGTTTTGAAGTGTCAAGCAAAATATATAAATGATGATGATGATGATGATAATAAATAGTAATAACAGTAATAAAAATAATAATAAAGACGCCACCATATGGAAGGGGTTCCTAATACGACATTCAGGATCACACCTTATCCCTCTCTCCACAACTTGGCGTAGTCTTGTCGGAAATTTTTCACTGTTCTATTTGGAAAACCGTATTCCAGCAACTCGCACACGATTTTAACGATTTCATTCAGCTGAGAGT
>JAGKTI010008572.1:0-25154 GCA_018397915.1 Birgus latro
GACATGAAATTCACTGCCTTTCACCTTTTTCATAGCTGGTGCACTTAAAAACCATGCATGAAAAAATTAAATTGCAAGCAGGAAATTATGATTAACATTTTTGGTAATTTTTTAAGACATTTACAGCATGATGAAAACAGGTTAGGCATGAAAATCTTTATGGTAAGCATAGGTTAGGTTAGGATAGGTTAGGTTAGGACCGGACATGAAATTCACTGCCTTTCACCTTTTTCATAGCTGGTGCACTTAAAAACCATGCATGAAAAAATTAAATTGCAAGCAGGAAATTATCATTACCATTTAGGGTAATTTTTAACACATTCCCCCCCTGGGGGTAGGGGGTTTCAAGAATTCTCCCCCAGTATCCCTCCTTGTCGTAAGAGGCGACTGAAAGGGTTGGTGGTGGGTTAGTGCCCCACCCCGTAAAAACAACTAACTTGTAGGAGGAGGCTGTAGCATGGGCCGAACAGGGTAGTACTCCTGAGGGGAATGGAATGCTGGTGATAGGGAGAGCTGGAGCTCCTTTCACTAGCTACCTAATCATCCCCCCTTGCTGATCTTTTCAGTGTGACAGTAACATGGAGAGTAGACCAGCATGCTCTCCCAAACATTTCCTCTATCACATGCACTACACCACAGGCACTTTGCATATCACACAACGTACCCCACTACGTTACAGGGGTTGACGCCAGCAAGGGCATGCGGCCAGAAAACTTTGCCTACGCTACCTAGTGGCGGACTTTCGGGGGGAGGCTTGACAGGGGTTCCGCCGGCATAGATCACAGGTCCGGGGCGAGATGGGGCTCGAACCTGTGCTAGAGGGTACAGGGCATTGCGGTTCCCAGGCTGCCGCTTCCGCTCAATAGAGAGGGGCCCGAACCTGGGAGTAGCGCCCCAGGAGGCTACCCTATCAGTGGGTGTATAATGGCGGGGCAGTTGCAGTGCCAAGGCGCACTTGGAGGGTGTCCCTGCAGGTGTCCTGGCAGGGTGCCCCAAGGCCACTACCAAAGCCACTAGTAAGCTGGTGGGCTAGGGGTCCCAGATCCATTGCCTGGACCTAGGACTGTGCAGTGGGCTGGGCCTTTGGAATGTTTACCCCCCTTTATCTTACCGACTATGACCAAGTACAATAACAAGCATCAAAGCAAGCCTGAGGACAGCAAATCACCCAGGGGGTTTAGGGTGGGCTCGTGGAATGTGGGAAGTTTGAGGGGAAGAGCGGGGGAAAGTTGTTGAGGCATTTAGTAGGAGGTGGGTGGATGTGGCTTGTTTGCAGGAAGTCCAGTACAGGGGTGGATCAGCCAGAAAGATTGCTGGGAAGGATTGCTACTATAAGTAGCTCGATCGGTAGAGAGTTGGCTTGCAGTCCCGCAGGACCCAGGTTCAAATCCTCGCTTAGGCAGGGAACAGTTTAAGGATTTGAATTTCATTAAATCAGGCTTTACTGATCTACCAGAAGACCCGCCGACATGTCGCAAAAATAACCTTGCTAATACCAATACACCAGTCCTGTATGAGACAGCCCTAGCATGTATTCAATATGGACGGTAGGTGTTAGCGCCGAAGTGGTGAAATGTAGAGGTTAGGAGGACGGCTGGGCCTTGATAGCAGGCTGTGAAGCCTATGCCCAGAGTCGGACACATACAAAAAAAAATAAAAAAATAAAATAAAAAATATGTTTTGGCAGGGGGGAACTGACAGATATGGGGGTATGGGTGTGTTGGTTGCGGAGAAATGGGTGGAGTATGTTATGAATGTCATGAGAGTAAGTGATAGGATAATAGTAGTGAAAATTTTGATCGGACGGGTGATTGTTTCAGTTATATCAGCATATGCTCCGCAGGTAGGATTGGGTGACGCAGAGAAGGATAGATTTTGGGATGATTTAATACGTGTAGTAAGTGGTATGGGTGATGATGAGGTAGTGGTTCTGGGAGGGGATTTAAATGGCCATGTTGGTGAAGCAGCTCAAGGTTATGAAGGAGTCCATGGAGGATGTGCACATGGTGTGAGGAATGCGGAAGGGGAAAGAATACTCGAGTTTGGGGAGGCTATGGACATGATTGTGTGCAACACACATTTTAGAAAAAGAGTGAGTAGATTGATTACGTACGAGTCCGGGGGAAATAGTAGTCAGATAGATTATTTTCTGGTCAGGAGGGTTGATAGGAGATTAGTGAGGGATGTTAAAGTTATAGGAAGCAAGGAGTGTGTGCAGCAGCACAAACTGTTGATTTGTGACATGGTGCTTAAGGAACGAATGACGAGAAGGAGGACATATGTACCTAGGAGGAAAATATGGAAGCTGGGAAACCAATCAGTTAGGGATGCCTTTTATAGTGAGATGAGGAGAGTGGTGGCTGAACAGGAAGCCGTAGATAGAGACGTTAATGAACAGTATAGAGCCCTTAAGAACAGCCTCTTCGAGAGTTACCGATGCAGTGTGTGGTTGGACAGGGGGCCCACCAAGACATAAAGTGACTTGGTGGTGGGATGAGGGTGTAGAAGCTGCAGTTAAGGAGAAAAGAAGGCTTTTTCGGGAATGGAAGAAGGGTGGTAACAGGGAGGAGTACTTGGCTGCCAAGCGCAGGGCTAGAAGAGAGGTATACAGGGCGAAGTCTGAGTCACAGAGACTTTTACTTGATAATCTAAATCATGAAGGAAGGAAAAATATGGTTTTTAGGGTGGCAAATCAGGTGAAGAGAGATAATCGGGACATTGTAGGCGAGCAGTGTGTGAAGAATGATGAAGGAAGGGTAGTGGTGAACAGTGAGGATATTAAAGATGCATGAAGAGAGCATTATAGCCAGTTGTTGAATGAGGAGTTTGATTGGGATAGGGAAGGGTTGGAGCCAGCTGATCTGGTGTTTGGGCCTTGGCCTTTGATTGACGCTGCTACTGTGAGTGAGGCAATAGGCAGGATGCGGGTGGGGAAGGCGGCAGGTGTGTATGGGTTGACTGCTGAAATGTTGAAGGCCTCAGGAGATATTGGGGTGAGGTTAGTCACTGACCTGATAAATATGATTATATATGAGTGTGTGGTCCCAGATGATTGGCTGAAGAGTGTAACTGTAAATGTGTACAAAGGGAAGGGTGATGCCCTGGAAAGGGGAAATTACAGAGGTATAAAGCTCTTAGATCAGATAATGAAAGTAATGGAGAGAGTTCTAGAAGGTATGATTAGAGAAAGAGTGAATATCGATGAGATGCAGTTTGGGTTTATGCCAGGCAGGGGGACCACTGATGCCATATTCATTGTTCGACAGCTTCAGGAAAAATATATTGGAAAGAAAAGGGAATTGTATTTTGTTTTTGTTGATTTGGAAAAGGCCTTTGACAGAGTCCCTAGAGAGGTGGTGAAGTGGGCAATGAGAAAGCTGGGGTTGGAAGAGTGGCTGGGTAGGGTGGTTATGGCCATGTACGTGGGTGCTCGCACCCAGGTAAGAGTGAATGGAGTTTTGAGTGATGAGTTTCCCGTGAATGTTGGTGTGCATCAGGGGTCAGTTTTGAGTCCCTTGTTGTTTATCATGGTGCTCGAAGCCCTCTCACGTAACTTCAGAGATGGACTCCCATGGGAGATGTTGTATGCTGATGATTTGGTGTTGATTGCTGAGAATGAAGGGGAGGCTGAGGAAAGATTCAAGAAGTGGAGAGATGGTATGGGGTACAAGGGCTTAAGGGTAAATGCAGATAAAACAAAAGTGATGATATCTAGGGTTGGTGGCGGTACAATCAGAGGAGAGGGAGAGTGGCCATGTGCAGTTTGCCACATGGGTGTGGGAAGTAATTCCATCTTGTGCAGTGTTTGTGATAGATGGGTGCACAAGAGATGTAGTGGTATTAGAGGTAGACTGCGAGATAATGCTGATTTCATGTGTGCAGTGTGTTGGGGAGAGCAGGTGGAGATTGTTAGGCGTGAGAGGGTTGAATTTGCAGGTGAGTCTCTTGAGTGTGTGGAGGAATTTTGTTATCTGGGAGACATGTTATGTGCCGGAGGTGGGGCTGGAGTTAGCTCGGTTGCTAGAGTGAGAACTGGTTGGAAGAAGTTCAGGGAGCTGTTGCCTCTCCTGACATTGAGAGGACTCTCCTTACGTGCTAAGGGGTCTTTGTATGCAGCATGTGTTAGGAGTGTGATGCTGTATGGTAGTGAGACCTGGGCAGTAAAGGAAGAGGATATTCGCAGGTTTAAACGTACAGAAATGACAATGATTAGGTGGATGTGCAGTGCGACCCTGCGTGCAAGGCCTGGGGGGGCTGGGTTTACGATAGAAGTTTTGAGAGGTAGGATGGGACTGGAGTGTATTGGTGTTGTGATGAGGAGAGGTAGGCTGAGGTGGTTTGGACATGTGGAGAGGATGGGGGATGATAATTGGGTGCAGAGGGTGAGAAGTGTTAATATTGGGGGAGGGGTTGGGAGGGGTAGACCGAGAAAGACATGGGACGAGGTCATTAAATGTGACTTAAGGGTTAAGGGACTGAATAGGGAGGCTGCCAGAGATCGAGCAGCGTGGAGAGCCGCCATTAGGTGACCAAGGCCGACACATGCAAGCATGTTGGAGCCTTCAAAAACGAAAACGATTTACAGCATGATGAAAACAGGTTAGACATGAAAATCTTTATGGTAATCATAGGTTAGTTTAGGTTAGGATAGGATAGGTTAGGTTAGGTTAGGTTAGGATAGGATAGGTTAGGTTAGGTTAGGTTAGGACCGGACATGAAATTCACTGCCTTTCACCATTTTGATAGCTGGTGCACTTAAAAACCATGCATGAAAAAATTAAATTGAAAGCAGGAAATTATGATTAACATTTAGGGTAATTTTTTAACACATTTACAGCATGATGAAAACAGGTTAGACATGAAAATCATTATGAAAATCATCTTGCACACAGTTTATGCATGAGATTAATGATATGGAAAGAACAAAACAAGGAATTTTGATGAAGTTAGGGTACTTACGAAAAAGAAGCCGGCGTCCTGATGTATAACTCGCTCTATCATCTCAGACTTTGACACGAAGAAATTGCACCACAGAACCTTCGCAATTTACAATCACCAGCACTTCTCACCAACACTTTCCACAACGTTTTTTTTTGCATAACTGGGATCACATCACTTCACTGCACTGTACATAACAGTAAATTCCCGTGTGGTCTAGTGACGAGTCTTGGAGCCTTGTGAACTTCTCAGGAGCAGCTTTCAGCTCCGTTCCACATACCAACACACCAGCAGCACGTTGTTGTCGATACCAAATCAGCGTGGATCGGTCGATGACTGCATACTTAGGACTAAACATCACCTTCCTCTCCACGTTTCGTTTGGTCTTCGAAGCGAAATCAGCCGTGTACTGCTGTAGTTTGTCTCGGGACTTCTTGATATCAAACAAGGTGGAGCGAGGGAGATTGAATTCACGACGAATCCGTGATGTCGGCCACCCGGCGTCCATCTTTTCCAATACCCTTCCCTCTTCTTCTCCAGAGTCAGAACCACTTTCTTCCTCTTCTCAGGTGGTGGGGCCATCATCACACACATGATGAAGAAGGTGAAGAGCAGCATCAAGCCCTGCAGGAGGTAGGGTATCACCACAAAAGCAATCACTTCGGCCGCCACTGTCGGAGCTGTTCACGAGGAAGCAACTGAGTGGGAAATGGGACCGACAGACAGGCGCCACTAGCGTAAACACAGCCGATCAGTGTGCACGGGAAATTCAACCTGATGCGGTCCAAAAAATTCGAATTTTTCCGATTTTTTTCAAATTTGGGGGCATTTTGGGGGTTGGGCAGCCCACGAAATCCGAGTAGTGGGGGTGTCCAAGTATTGGGTGTCCGAATAGTAAAGGGATTACTGTATTTCATTCCTGCCTGCCCAGACCTCACATTCCCCACATTCCTCATTCAGTGATTTGTCCGGCATCGAAAAATGATTACAATCAATTCATTCCCCTGCCCTAATTTTTAACCGTATTGTTATGAAACTGATACATGTTACAAATGAATAAATAATCTTCCTAATGAATGAAAAAAAAAATACATAAAGAATATAAAACACAATACTTTATCGCTCAGTAAAGTATTCATTTACCCACTGACATATATTCATATACAGTACTCTCACATTGTATTTTTTTCCCAACATTTTGTTGTTGTGAAAAAAAAAAACAGTGTGTGAGTACTGTATATATGTCAATGAGTATATTAATACATTACTGAATGATAAAGTATGGTGTTTTATATTCTTTTTTTTTCCCCCCTTCATTAGGAAGATCATTTATTCATTTGTAACATGTATGAGTTTCATAACAATACAGTTAAAAATCAGGGCAGGGGGATGAAATGATTGTAATCATTTTTTGATGCAGCACAAATCACTGAATGAGGAATGTGACGAGCATGTGGTCTGGGCGGGCGAGAATGAAATGATAGGAAACAGTTCACTCAGAGCGCCCAGGCATGATGAAAGACTATTGTTATTCTGTATGCCATAAAAAAAATTTCTAGTATACCTAGAAGTGTCATTTTTTAACAAAATGGATCGCAGATAAAAGCTCTACAATATTCTATAATCATTGCCAAAGTGTTTATATGTCTGTCAGTAAATGAGCACTGAATAAATAAGTGAATGATACAATATGGCAATTCCTTTTTTTTTTTTTTTTAGATTTTTTTCGTTCATTAGGATGATCATTCATTAATTTATAACATAGCCCAGTTTCAAAACAATACACTTATAATAAGGGCAGGGGCATGAAATGATTGAAATAAGTTTCTGATACCTCACGAATCACTGAGTGAGGAGTGTGCGGAGCATGAGGTCTGGGCTGGTGAGAGACTGTCACTCAGTACTTGGAAGTGGTTGGACTCAGGTGGCGTCGAAAGAGTGCAAGAGGGTTAACTACCACACGTTTTGGCCGATATGTATCTAGAAAAGCATGTCCCCTAACTAGGGGGGCTTCCCCTCCTCAGACCCCCCCCAATTAGCACCCAATTAACATTGAAGGCCTAGCCAGGGGGCTCTGCCCCCAGACCCCCCATGGTTATAGCCTATTTAACAGCATCCAGACTAATTATACTGTGTGTGCATTGCGTATAACTTGCACTAAAACTGTATCGTGTGTGAAGAGTGTTCGTTAATCATGGTGCAATCGTCACATGACCATGCCATACACATGACCATGCCATGGCGAAGGTAAGTGCAATCATAAAGCAAATATTAATATATTACACAGGGGACATCCATTACAATATGATACATGTTAGTAAAACAGTGCTCGGCGATTAAATCACTTCATATTCCGTAAAATATAAGTTATGCACAGTATTGCACACAATACTGAGACCATTTTTAAAAAACAACAATTTACAAATGCCCACAACATATGCCAATCTATAAAAAGTAACAAAGGATCCTGTCAAATTTCATTCCAATAAGAGATTTGGAAACTCATCATCACCGTCACAGCTACATACTTAATAAATTCTTTTCTTACTCCTCTTTCCCTTTACAAAAGTACAGTTACACTAAACCTACCTTCCACTATCCAGGTACCACACTGTTATCTATCCCAAAATTAATTTACAAAGCTTTCAAGTCCAAATTGTTACTGCCTCCTTTCTCAGACCAACAGTTTTCCACTCACACTTGTATCATAAACTACTGTGTTACCAGGGCCAGCAAGGATCAGGACACTCCCTCAGCCAACCTGAAAACTGCCCTGACTTGGCATCCATGAGGGCTGTGTATACAGTCTCCTGAAATGAAAATAATATTCAGATATGTATTAAACCTGTACTGTGATTATTGATTATCATTGGATGCAAAAGAATTATGTATCTTTAAAGTGCTCATTTATCTATCTATCTATACCCTATAAATATACATAGATAGATAGACAGATAGGTAGATAGACAGACAGACAGATAGTTATACAGTTGTCCCCCACCAACCACAGAGGTTCAGTTCCTGAAAACCACCGTGGTTGGCAAAATCGTGCTCAGTGAAGTCAACTTTATATATGGGGAAAATAGAGCTAAGGAAACCTTGGTTGAGAGTAAATGGGGTATGGGCTAACAAGAAAAAAATGTACTTTATTCTGGTCTTTATTGCACTGTACCAAATTTTATCATAAACAAATAAAAGAATGTTAGAAAGTGATTTACTATACAACTTTAGAAATACGAAGGTTGTTAGATGGCTAGAGTGCCCTGCTGGTGGAAGGCAGGGGACCACTATCAGCTGACTTGAATG
This sequence comes from Birgus latro, assembly GCA_018397915.1. Classification (NCBI taxonomy): domain Eukaryota; kingdom Metazoa; phylum Arthropoda; class Malacostraca; order Decapoda; family Coenobitidae; genus Birgus; species Birgus latro. The sequence goes on from JAGKTI010008572.1 coordinate 8,245, forward strand.
ATGGCGTAACTCCACCCCTCCCTAGGTTTGAAACGAGTGTGTCTGAATGGGATTTGGTGCTGCACACAGCTCTCCCTGTCCCCCCTCAATTCCCTCTCCTTCCCCGCCATCCCTCCTCCATCCCCCACCATACACAGCACTGCCAGGCATGTCTCCCTCTCCATCCACCCACCCTCCCCCACCCCTTGTTGTCTATCTTCCTGCACCCTCCCCCTCTCCCACCCCAGCTTGTCTCCTGTGTGTGTGTATTTACCTACCTAATTGTATTTACCTAATTGTGATATACAGGAAATGAGCTACGCTCGTGGGGTCCCGTCTCTGTTTCTCAATAAGTCAAATTTTGCCTTAAACTCATTTAAGTTTTTAGACCGGACGATCTCTTTGTCCAGGCTATTCCACAGGTCTATACATCTATACGGAAAACTAAATTTCTTGATGTCCTTTGAGCAGTTTGGCTTCTTTAGTTTCATTCCGTGTCCTCTTGTTGCTCTCTCATCCCACACAAACAGATTTTCTCTGTCAATTTTATCTACTCCTATCATAGTCCTGAACACTGCAATCATGTCACCCCTCTCTCTCCTTTCCTCTAAGGAGGGCAGATCCAGCCTTTCCAGCCTCTCCCTGTATGGCAAATCTGCCAGACTAGGGACCATCTTGGTTGCTGTTCTTTGTATTCTCTCAATCTTGGTTATATCTTTCTTTTTGTGTGGGGACCACACTACTGCTGCATATTCTAACCTGGGCCGAATCATGGCCACTATCAATTTTTTCATCATCTCCTCATCCATGTAATGAAATGCCACTCTTATATTGGTCAAGAGTTTATATGTCTCTCTCACTATCTTATTTATGTGCTTTTCAGGTGACAAACTATCCTGGACCAGCACTCCCAAATCTTTCTCTTCTCTCGCTTTTCTAATTGGTTCATTACCCATCAAATAATTCAATGATGGCCTCTTGGTACTTTTACCCATTTCCAATATTTTACATTTTTTTGCGTTGAATTTCATTTCCCACATCCGGCTCCAATCATATATCCTATCCAGATCCTCCTGTAGCATTTTACAGTCCTCTTCAACCTCTACCTTTCTCAAGATCTTTGCATCATCAGCAAACAGGCTTGCATAGCTGTTCACTCCATCTACCATATCATTTACATAAATCAAGAACATTACTGGTGCCAACACCGAGCCCTGTGGGACACCACTTGTTACTTCCCTCCATCCAGATGTCCTGTCCTTTATTACTGTCCTCATTTGTCTGTCACTCAGAAAGTCTCTCATCCATTCCAGGACGCTTCCCTTAAGTCCTCCTATATGCTCTAATTTCCATAATAGTCTCTTGTGGGGTACTTTGTCGAAGGCCTTCTCCAGATCTAAGTACACACAATCCACCCAACCGTCTCTCTCCTGTAGCACATCAATCGCCCTTGAGTAGAAGCTCAACAAGTTGGAAACACATGACATTCCACTTCTGAATCCAAACTGACTTTCAGTCAAAATATTCATCTCTTCCAGATATTTTATCCATCTATCTTTCAGGATTCTCTCACACAATTTCGCAACCATACTGGTTAGGGACACTGGTCTATAATTCAGGGGTTCTTCCTTGTTTCCTCCCTTATAGATTGGCACCACATTTGCCCTCTTCCATTCCCGAGGCACTTTCCCCTCTTCCAAGGAGCACACAATTAAATTGTGAATCTTATCCGCCAGTTGTTCTCTGCATTCCTTCAGTACCCAATTAGAGATTCCATCCGGTCCTGGGGCCTTCCTTACATCTTGAGCTTCCAGTAATTTATACACTTCCTGCACTTCCACTTTTATATCTTTTATCACTACATTTCTTATCATTCCCTCTCCTTCCACAAACTCCCTTTCCTTAGTGAAAACCGACTGGAAACATTTGTTCATTACTTCAGCTTGCATTACTGCATCCTTGTAGACCTCTCCTTCTACTTTCAGTTTGGTGATTCCTTCCCTTTGCTTCAATTTGCCATTAACAAATCTATAAAACAATTTGGGTTCATTACATACATTTGTCAATTATACCTTTTTCAAAGTTCCTTTCTTCCTCTCTACGTATTCTTGTATATTCATTTCTAGTTCTTTTATATTCTTCCTTTTTCCTGATATTACTTCTCTTTTTCCATTTGTTCCATGCCATGTCCCTCTCTTTTTTCGCTATTATACACCTTCTATTAAACCACACCTTTTTCCTGTTTTCTTTCCCACTTACTCTTGGCACATATTTTTCCACACCCAGATTGTAGAGGTCTAAAAAGATATCCCACTTCCTCTGTATCTCTCTTGTTTCTCTGAATTTTCTCCAGTCCGCATTTTCAAAAAATTTTCTCAATTCTGCAAAGTTTGTTTTCCCAAAGTTGTATCTTCCTTGCCTATAACGCTCATCTCTTGGCACCACGTTCCCTATTATCATCTGGAACTCAATGACCACATGATCACTTTTTCCTATAGGACACAGATAATTTAATGATTCAATTACATCAGGTTCTTTGGATAGTAGCAAATCTAATCTTACTGGTGTGTCATCACCTCTGAATCGTGTCTCTTCTTTAACCCACTGTGTCATTACATTATTCATTGCTATATTTAACAATTTAGTGCCCCACGAATCTTCGCTGCCTCCTGAGTCCCATTCCTCCCAGTTCACCTCTTTACAATTAAAGTCACCCATTAGGATTATATTGTTGCTTTTCTCGATCACTTTCTGTAGATAACTAACCATGTCTGACAACATCTCCTGGTATTCATCGTCATTCCATGCTCTCGTCTTAGGGGGAACATATACCACTGCCATATCTCTCTTACCATTCTCCCCAGTTTCTAGTTTCAAATTTATGGCTTCGGCCCTGCCCTCTGCAATTTCCACAGTATCTATGTTTATGTTGTCCTTCACTGCTATCATCACTCCTCCTCCCGTTTTTTCTTTTCTGTCTCTTCTCCATAATTTGTATTTCCCACCTCCCATATGAATATCAATATCTTCTTTCAATTTAGTCTCTACAAAGCACATAACATCAGGCTCGTGTGCCCTCAAAAAATCATTGATTTCTAACCTTGCCGATATTAGTCCATCAATGTTTGTGTACGCCACTTTCAAACTTTTTTCATCGTTTTTTATTCTCTCGTCTCTCCTTCCTTCCGTCGGTACCACTTTCTCAATTTCTGGTCCATAACTCTCCAATAGAACTCTGTCTTCTCTTTCTCCGTTCGTTGTTCGTTTTTTATCTTTGCTTCCTTTACTAACTCCTTTAATTTAGCTCTTTCCTCTTCATTTGCATCTCTCCTAATCCAAACATTCTTAAACCCCTCTTTCTCTGACAATTTCCACGTTCTACTTATGATTTCATTCACTATTACTTGGGACTTAAACTTTACTTTCAAGGGCCTTGCCCCACCATCCTCGTACTTTCCTAACCTAAACACTTCTTCAATCTCTTCTTGGGCTTCATTGTTTCCTTCCATAACCACTGCTATTATTTCTTTAGCCTTGCTCAGTTCCTCTCTCTCTCTTTCGGATCTTACTGTCATTCGTTTTTCTTTTATTCCTGAGATTATCACACATTTTTTCTTGTCTGCTACATCCCTGACCAAAGATTCTCTACTTCTTAGTACTCTAACCACCTCCTTCTCCACTTTTTCCTTACTTTGTTGTTCTATGATTTCCTTCAAATTTACATTTCCTTCCTCCTGTATTTTCTTCCATCCCTTATGTTGCTCCTTAATTTCCTGAATATGCTCATCTTGCCTCCTCGATTTTGATTCGTATTCATCTAGTTTACTTTTTATTCTGTCCCTTTCTTCTTCCAACCTCTTATTCTCCCTCTTCAGCTGTTTTATTTCATTTGATGCGGATTCGTTATTCGCCTTTAATTCTGTAACTTCTTTTTCTTGTTCCTCACTACGTGTGTTAACTTTTTCCAGACTATTCTGTAGGACTTTGATCTCTCTCTCTTGCTCTATGGTCCGTTCCTGCAGCTGCTTAATTACTTCCCATACCTTTTTTAACTCCTGGACATTCCTCTCCGCCGTTTTCTCTACACCTGCTACTCTTGTTTGTTGCAGCTTATCACTTCCTTTGCCTACACTTAGCTCGGAGAAGCCCGCAAATTCCCCCTCGCCAGTTGTAAACAATCTTCCGTCTCTCTCCGCCATGATACAACCATATGGAAACTTTCTTTTTCACTTTGTCTTGTATTTTTAGGGCCGAAACTTGCGTTTTTTTAAACTAATATCCGACGGGACCACCACTCACGCATTCAACCACATAATCACAATAGGCTATCTCCTTTTCACTGCTAGTTCTGCGATTATTTCCCCTCGATCCAGGAGCAGCTCCGTCTCTCTCCCTCTGCGACCTGTGTGTGTGTGTGTTCTTACCTAACTCCTCTTACCTAACTGCATCTTTACAGGAATGAGTTAAGCTCATACTGTCTTATGTATTAAACCATATTTATCATACATATCACTAAATTCACAAACTGTTTTGGCACACACTATTTCACTCAGTGGTGTATTCCACTGATCAAGTGACCTATTTGGAAGACTGAATTTCCTTACGTCTTTATCACCACTCTTTATATATAGTTTCTTGCAGTGTCCTCTTGCTGATGCTTCCCCATAGGTTATATACTCAATTATGTCTATTTTCTCCTTCCCTGAGAAGCATTTATGTAGCATAATCATGTCTCCTCTTTTCCTTTTCTCCTGTAGTGTAGGTAGATTCAGTTTTCTAGTCTCTCTTCGTAGCTTAGATCCATTTAGCTTGGTACCCACTTTGTAGTGGCCCTTTGAACTTTTTCAATCTTATCTATGTGTTTTTTGAGATGAGGGCTCCAGACCACTGATACATACCCCAGGGTTGCTTTGATGAATGATGTTATTATCTTTCTTAGCATGTCTTCATATACGTATGTGAATGCTATTCTCATATTTGTAAGCAGTGTATACATGTTCCGTACCTTCTCACTAATGTGGTCAGCTGGAGATGGTCTGTTATTGATAATCACACCTACTATAGGTCCTACTCTCTTTCTATGTGTACAGTTTTACTTCCTAACTTATAACCCCAGTCTGGTGTATTTCCATTTTTACCAAACTTAATTACATGACACTTGTCCACACTGAATTCCATTTGCCATTTATTACTCCATTCATGAAGTTTATATAATTCTTCTTGTAGCTCTCTACAAGAGTCTGTGTTAGTAATTCTCCTTCGTATTTTTGCATCATCAGCAGACATATTTAGATAGCTTTCATTTCCAATGTTACTATCTATGTCATCTATATACACTAAAAACATAATTGGTGTCAGCACTAAGCCCTGTGGAACTCTTCCAGTCACACCCTCCATGATAAGTAATTTCCCCTTGGTACTGTTCTCATTTCCCTTTTTCTGAGAGAATCTTGCATCCAACAGTACTGTTTGCCTTGGATTCCTCCTTGATGGTACGGTCTCAATAAAAGTCTTTGGTGCGGTACTCTGTCAAATGCTTTCTTGAAATCTAGATAGATACTGTCCATCCACCCTTCTCTTTTCTGTAATGTTTCTGTAATTCTGTCATAGCAGCTTATTAGATTAGTAACATAAGATTTTCCCTTTCTGAAACGAAACTGCCTTTCTGTGATCATACTGTGTTCCTCTAGATGGTTTACTCATACTTTTCTTATCAGCTTTTCCAGTATCTTACTTACAACACTGGCTAGTAATACTGGTTGGTAGCTGAGTGGATTCTGTCTATTCCCTTTCTTGGATAGGGGAACAATGTTTGCTTTCTTCCAAATATCATGTAGTTTACCTTGACCTAAGGATTCCTTGAATACTTAATTTATTGGTCTAGGAGGGAGTGACAAGAAATATAGTGTTAAAAGATGTAAAAGTTGATGTGCAAGAAGTTTACAAATTACTGGAAACTCAAGATGCGAGGAAGGCCCAAGGACCTGACAGGATCTCTAATTGGATGCTAGAGGAATGCAGAGAACAACCGGTGGATAAGATTCACGATTTAATTTTGTGTTCTCTGGAAGAAGGGAAAGTGCCTCGGGAATGAAAGAGGGCCAATGTGGTACCAATTTATAACGGAAGGAACAAGGAAGAACCCCTGACTTACAGACCAGTGTCTCTGAGCAGCTTGGTTGCAAAACTGTGTGAGAGAGTACTCAAAAACAGATGGATAAAATATATGGAGGAGATGGACATTTTGGCAGAAAGTCAGTTTGGATTCAGAAGTGGAAGGTCATGTATTTCCAACTTGTAGAGTTTCTACTTGAGGGCGACTGATGTACTACAACAAAGAGATAGTTGGGTGGACTGTGTGTACAGTATTTAGATTTGAAGACAACCTTATTGTTATATTTCAGATTGTAGTATAATTTTATTTCCCTAATCCAGGTAACAATTAACTTTCCTTTCAGAATGCCGCGAAACATCATTTGCATATCCTGCTCCCGTAGTTTTACTGGATCCTTTTATACGGACTGTTCCTATGTTTGCAGGATGTGCAGACTACGTCAGAGCTTTGAAGATAAGCTGACCGAGGCTACAAATAAAATTAACAGCCTGACCCAGAAAGTTGATGTGCTGGAGGAGTTCATTGCGAATAATGTTGGTCATACTGTGGATGATAGCCCCACTTCTCGGCCAACTGCTGTCCAGGCTGACCATCCTCCTCCCACTGTAGTTACTTCTCCCCCCACTGTACAGAACGAGTTTCAGCCAGTGCGGAATGGTGCCAGGTTTGTGAGAAAAAGGAGCATCATTACAGTAACCACACACAATAAATTTCAGATTCTCACAGAAATAGAGCCCCACGAGGCGTGGGTTGTGGGGGACTCCATCATCCGTGGTCAGTTGGTAGAATTTTGCGGCAGGGCACCCTCTAAACGAAAGCGTTTTTGTATTCCAGGTGCAGGTGTAGACGACATAACGGAGGCTGTGGAAGACATTTTTGAGAACACGGAAAATGACAGTCTTGTTATCATTCATACAGGTACAAATGATGTCATGCAAACCCGATTGGAGGAGCTGATGGAGAAGTACAGAAAGATGATCTGACGCTACAAGGAGAAAACTAATCATATTTTAATTTCAGGCATACTTCCAAGGATTACTGCAGGGAATGCCTTCTTCAGCAGAGCATTTAGTATAAATAACAGAGTCAAGACACGATGTGTACAGGAAGGAGTTGAGTTCATCGACACGTGGAACCAGTTCTACGAGCAGCGAACACTATTTGAGAATGATGGACTGCACTTGAATGCTGTTGGTTTTGCCCGTCTCGGTCGCTTGCTTAGTGATGCCATAAGTTTTTTCTGGAGAAAAAACAGACATCACGGGAGGCAAACGTAGATGTCATACAGCCCAACAAATCAGTATGTAATGGAAGCTCCTCACATTGGAAAAGAAAACATATTAAAGCTATTCTTGTTAATGCGCGTAGTCTACGTAATAAATTTTCTGATTTAAAGGCCCTTGTCTTTACCGACGATTATGATGTAATTGGTATAACAGAATCGTGGCTAGATACTGAACAGAGAGATTTTCTAGCAGAATTTAATTTACCAGGCTATCACATTTTCAGTAGCGAAAGAAAGAATCGAACAGGGGGCGGTGTGTTGTTATACATTAAATCAGGATTTCATCCAGTCAAAATTACCAAGCCATGTATTGAAAACATTGACACTATTTACATTCAGCTAAGAAATGAATCTTGTCATAAAATCACCATTGGGGTAATTTATCGTCCACCCAGTCAGCCACTCAACATCGATAACGAAATCTACAATCAAACTGCCGAAATATCTTGCATGCAAAGCACAGTAATATTTGGTGATTTTAATTTACCAGTTCCAAAATGAGGAGAAGCCCTATCCTCACACACAGGGTTAGACCTGTATACAAACTTGCAGGAAAGTTCTTTATATCAATTTGTAAATTTTCCGACACGTGGATGCAACATCCCAGATCTTGTCTTAGCCACATCAGAAAATGTAGTGAGTAACATAATTGTAGGAGAATTTAGTACAAGTGATCATCGCATAGTTACATTCAACATTAAATTCTGTGAAGACAGTGTCAGGGCCAGTTGTGAGAAAGTGCCTGACTTTAAGAGAGCAAATTTTAAGAAATTAAAGGCAATTATAGGTGCAGACGACTGGCATCCCATTGTCAAAACTTTAGATACCAATGATGCATGGAATTTTTTTACGGAAACTCTCAACAGTGCTGTCAGGTCATGCATTCCAATGCGCAACAGAAGGCCTGCCCAAAATTCTAAACCCAAATGGTGGAACTCCGACATTAAACACTGTCTGAAAGCTAAAAATCTTGCATATAAAAACTATGATACCACAAAGAGTCAAAGTTATAAAAATGATTACGATTCCCTTCGACGAAAAGCCAAAAAATTAATTAAATGCAGTAAGGAAAACCTTGAGGCACATATGGCATGTATCAGTAAATCAAATCCCAAAGAATTTTTCAGTTACATAAGAAGCAAAAAGGTAATAACTCCAACAATCGGTCCCTTGATCACAGATAACGGAGTTCACGGTAATGATGAAACTATGATGGCGAAAATTCTTAATACGTTCTTCGCGTCAGTATTTACAACAGAAAATATACATATGATTCCTGCTGTTTCCCCCATTCCTATAGAAGAGGGCAACATAATTACTGACATCACAGTTAGCGATAGCGACGTACTGCTTGCAATAAACAAATTAAAAGAGGATAAAACACCAGGACCAGACAAAATATCTCCACGTGTATTGAAGGAACTACAGAATGAAATATCAAAGCCTTTGTCTGAACTTTTCAACTTATCACTTAAGAGCAGTAAGGTGCCACATGAATGGAAGCTTGCCAATGTAACCCCAATATTCAAAAAGGGCAACAGAGCCCAACCAGAAAACTACCGCCCAATTAGTTTAACATCGGTGGTTTGCAAATTGCTCGAAACTATTATCAGAGACAAGTTTGTGAAACACTTAGAAACAAACAATCTCATCAAAGATTCACAACATGGTTTTCGTAATAATCGCTCTTGCCTCATGAATCTGCTGGACTTTTTCAATGATATACTGAACGTGTATGATGAGACTAAATCTGTTGATGTGGTCTACCCTGATTTTCAAAAGGCCTTTGACAAAGTTCCACACAAAAGACTTCAGAAGCTAAAGGCACATAGTTTCAGTGGCAATGTTCTTGGCTGGGTAGAAAACTAGCTCTCTGGACAAAAGCAAAGAGTTGTAATTAATGGAAAAGAGTCAGACTGGATAAACGTTACAAGTGGAGTGCCACAGGGTTCCGTGTTAGGTCCTATTCTTTTCTTAATATATGTAAATGATATTGATGAAGGATTGTGCTGTAAGATTTCAAAATTTGCTGATGATACTAAAATAGGTAACAGAGCAGATACAGTACAGTACTGCAAAGGCATGCAATTCAGAGAGATCTTGATCAGCTGTTTAACTGGGCCCAAGTTTGGCAAATGGATTTTAATATTAATAAATGCAAAGTACTAAACATTGGCAGTAAAAATGTAGGAGCTAGTTAGAGCATGAATAATGTCCAACTTGATAGGGTAAACCACAAAAAAGACTTAGGGGTTATAATAACAGACGATTTGAAACCAAGGAAACAATGTACAGAAGCAGTGAAGAAGGCCAACAAATTGATTGGATTCATAGGCAGAGCATTTGAATATAAGTCTGACAATATCATCCTCACTTTGTATAATTCCTTAGTACGCCCGCACTTGGAGTACTGCGTTCAGTTTTGGTCACCATATTATAAAAAGGATATGGAAAAGCTTGAAAGAGTGCAGCGGAGGATGAAAAAAATGATACCTAGACTGAGAAATAAACCGTACGAGGATCGTTTAGAAGCCTTGAACCTCTTTACCTTAACTAAACAGAGGATATGAGGAGATTTAATTCAAGTATTCAAAATATTCAAAGGACAAGATAACATGGCTGTCAATAAATACTTCACAGTTGATCACTTGAATTATACTAGAGGCAATGGGCATAAAATAATTGGCAAACGATTCCAGTCACACAAAGCTAAGCATTTCTCCTTCAATAGAGTTGTAAATATATGGAATAAATTGCCCTCCAATGTAGTAAATTGTAATACGGTACTAACCTTTAAAGGTCGCCTGGATAAATATTTGTCATCTAACCCCCAGCTTACTATGTTTACTCCCGAATAAAACACTTGTATAAATTTTTATTTTATTCTGTTCTTTTAGAACCTGGATCAATTTACTAAATGCAAATATATGCACGGTGATAATGTTTTAAGTTTCTTCCCGCAGAGCCCAACTGAGACAACGGGATCACTATATTTACGTGTATCTGTAACTTTTCAATTCCTGCAGAGTCCAACTGAGACCACGGGATTATTAGCTATATTCACATGTATCTGTTTCTTTTGAATTCCCACAGAGTCCAACTGAGACCACGGGATTACTGTATTCACGCTGTTATGTCTACAGAGTCTCATCCTCCACAGACACCCCGTTAACCCAGTATACCCATACACATTGTCTACCTATCTATCTATTGCCAGACGCCTTGATCCCGAATGGGGTGGCCACAAACAAATCGCCTCCATGTCACTCTGTCCCCCGCCATTTCACTACCACACTCCCAACTCACACAGTGTCATGCGTTATTTATTTATTTGATTATTCATTGTACTTTACTACTTTCTCTTTCAGGTTATTCATACTGGTAGCTTATAGATAATGTATTATATAATGTAGCTTTTCCTTTTCAGTCTTTCCTATGAAATTTCTGTGTCAGTTTTTCCATGCTGCATGGTGGTCTTTCTCACTTTTTCTTGCCAGTTTTGGCTGGAGGGTTTGGAGGCGGGGGAAGCCTTCTTGCTTTACTATCCTTATCCTTCAGCATGTAGAGTTAGATCTTGTAGTCATCGTCTACCCTGTAACAAACAGCCTCAAAAGGACCGTAAGGTCTGTTGCTGTTTGCTTTCCTATGTACTCCTATGTACCCCAGAAGTGACTAATGTGGAAACTGGAACACATAGAAGGACTAAAGGGGAACCTCTCAGAATGGATGAGAGACTTTTTGAAAGACAGGCAAATGAGGAAAGTAATAAAGGACAGGATATCTGCATGGAGGGAAGTAACAAGTGGAGTCCCATGGGGCTCAGTTTTAGTGCCTGTAATGTTCCTCATTTACCTAAACAACATGGTAGATGCAAGTCTGTTTGCTGACAATGAGAAGATCATGGGGAGAATAGAAGTTGAAGAAGATTGTAAAATGCTGCAGGAGGACCTGGACAAAACTCATGATTGGAGCCGGATGTGGAAAATTATATTGAACGCAAAAAAATGGAAAATACTGGAAATGGGTAAAAGTACCAAGACCAATCACTGAATTATCTGATGGGTAATGAACCAATCACAAAAGCAAGAGAAGAGAAGGACTTGGGAGTCATGGTCCAGGATAATTTGTCACTCGAAAAACACATTAGCAAGGCAGAGAGACGTATCATCTCTTCACTATCATAAGAGTAGCATTTCATTACATGAATAAGGAAATGATGAAAAAATTGATAGTGGCCAGGATCTGCCCCAGGTTGGAATATGCAGCAGCAGTGTGGTCCCAACATAAAAAGAAAGACATAAACAAGATCGAGAGACTACAGAGAACAGCGAACAAGATGGTCCCTAGCCTGGCAGATCTGTCATACAGGGAAAGGCTGGCCTTCCTCAGAAGAAAGAAGAGAGAGGGGTGACATGATTACAGCATTCAGGGCCATGATGGGAGTAGAAAAAATTGACAGAGAAGATCTGTTTGTATGGGATGGAAGAGTAAGAAGAGGACACGGAATGAAACTGAAAAAGCCAAGTTGCCTAAAGGATATCAAGAAACATATTTTTCCATATAGATGCACAGACCTGTGAAACAGCCAGGACAAACTGATCATCCAAAATGAGTTCAAAGCAAAATTTGACTTTCTGAGAAACAGAGACATGACCCAATGAGTGTACCTCATTTCCTGATATCACAACTAGGTAAATACATGAAAGGCACCAAACTGAGGGGATTAACTGTACCTTCATGGTCCTAGAGAGATTTTACCTCCAGTATAAATGTCTTTAGGGCACTTGGTAGTTTAGTGGTTAAAATGCCTCATTTCTCATTCCTCCCATGATGAAAGAGTGCCTCTCCTTCCCCTGTTCTTTTGCTGTGTTCTTTATACTGCATCCCATGCAAAAACTCAATGCAACATCTTCCACTGTCAGTCAGTAGGGAGGTGTCAATGAACTTTTGACTAACATACTACTGTACAGTAAGTCCTCATTACATGTTGCCTTTCTTGGCATTCTTGGATGCTATAACTCCACCCTAAATTACAAAAAGTACTGTCTGTCAAAGTTCCATTGTTACCTGTGTACCTGATTTGCCAATTTCTCTTCAATTAGCAGTGCTGCACCAGTTTTATGGAAAATCCTGTGATATTTTGGAACACATCCATAACATGCCGAGGACTGCTTGTACACTAACGGACTTGTTGTAGCTGTTGTGGTCTCAGGTTTATCTGGAAGTGAATCTGGTGGACTGTAGACTGAAGCTGCCATTCTCATCTAGAACACTATCCTCCTTTTGAGTGAAAGATGGTCATATAACTGGGCAGTGCAGCCACCGAGCTATATCAGTGCCTGCATATGAAGAAATAAATTTCCAGCACCAAAGAAAATTCTGTGATAGTCTGGAATATTTCCCTGACTTATAAAAAAGACTTGGTGGTACATGTTGACAACCTCATCCATTCACTTGATGTAGTACTGTCTATTTCTTCCTTCCCCTTCCACACTCTATCTGTGTATCTGACCTCTTTTCCTACTACTTCCTTTCCTTTCTGTCACGTTTTATTACTCTTCTTTCCATTTCAGATGGCTTCACACTGAGTGGCAAGCCTAATGGTTTCTTGAAACCCAGGAAACTATTTACATCACTTGGTAGTAATCACATAACCAAATTACAGGGCAAAGTGGAGCTTCCTATGGTGCCCCTGTTAACTCGGTGAAGATGCAAATGTTAAATCGGTGACGTTTCGACATTTCGACAACACATTTGTCATTTTCAAACCTTGAAGTCGAGCCGTTCAGCTGTGCGGTAGGCCTGTAGCATTGGAGGTCCATAACAAGAACCAAATCTCAGACCATTCCCCATGCTTCACTTAGGCAAGGTGCTGTCAGCTGCAAGGGAACACCAGTTCACTGCACAAGATAGCCATGCAGGGATGGTTGCTTGCCTGGTGATGGGTCTACTTGGTGAGAAAGCTGGGGCTGATCAACAACAACAAAAAGACTTCTTGTAGCTAAATTATGTGGGAACATACCTTACCCAATATGGACTTTGTGGAGAGAACATTGTATACAAGCACTGGGCTCTTGATTATGATAGTGCACAGTATGGAAGAACTAACCTTATTCAAGAGGAGTTTTGTGGAAAGCACACTGCATAGCAGTGCTGGTGAACTCTTAATCATAACAGTATATTATAAGGGAACTAACCTTATTCAAAATGGGTTTTGTAGAGAGGACATTGTACAGAAGTGATGGTGATGCACTTTGTTGGCCTGCTAAGGTAAGGCAGTGAGAGGCAGGTGTGCGGCGGTCATCAAAGAAGGGTGGATGCTTCCAGTGGTCATAGTTTGTCTCCACCAGGAACCATGACCCAGAACCAACTTTTTGTGACTTTAGTGTAAATATGTTGGAGTTATCTCTGTCCCGAGTGATGATGCAACCCTGTTGAAGTGTTAGTCATCAGTGTCATCATCATCATCATCATTATCATCAATCTCCTCCTCATTATCATGACACCTTTTTCCTTTTCACAATTCAGAAAAGGACCATTAAAAGGAATAGGAAAGTTGCTATTAAAGAAGGAAAGCCATCACCAGAAAGCCCAATAGAAAATGGGCCATATATACTGTATATCCTCTCATCATCCATGTCTCTGTGAAACTATCAAATGGTAAAAATAAATAAATAAATAAATAAATAAATAAAGTAACATCTTATCCCATTATCTTTAACATACGAAAATTAATTTAATATTCAACGTTTCTTTAATTTACTGACTTAAAAACAAAAGAGATTGTAGGAAAAGGTGACTTATAACAAGGGTTTACTGTATATAAGGACCTAGCCTTATTTCTGACACAATCTCTATCTATCTATACATATAACTCTCCATATTAACAGGCAATGTGTACCTGACACTCATATGATGACAAAATCTGCAAATATGTGATGCCCCCTAAAACTGCCTCTGTAATCATAATTAAATTCGGTAACTGTCTAGAGACAGTTTGTAGTGCCCTAAAATATCAGCTGATGTTTGTACCTACTTGTTTAAAATCTGTTTTGAGATGGTTCTCCAGCAAATAAATTAACCAGTGAATTCCTCACTCAGTTTTAGTGCAGTGTGGCCATGTGTCGGTCTCCCTTGATCAGACATTGTGTGCTTTCCCAACTGGGTTGATTTTCTGTGACTGCTGACTGGTGCTCCATCTCCCTTCAAAGTGCTTTGTGCTACAACAGACCTGATCATTAAAAAAAAAAATAAAAAAAATAAAAAAAAAATAATAAAAAAAAAAATTGGTTTTACGCCTGGTATCCCCGAAGGGCTAAGGCGTTGCCCCTGGACAGAGGACTTTTGGATTGGAGCGTGTAGCATTTTATGACCGGATGCTCTTCCTAATGTCTACCAATGACCCTTGGGTGGATTCGATCCTCCGACCCTACGGCCAGAACGGAGTGCTCTAACTCACTGAGCCACGGCTGCTACAACAGCACCTACATAACTGACATGGCCTTACAATGACATGACACTGATGACCGATGCTGACGCAGCCATGTTTACCCAATTGCTAACACAGCAGATGATGATAGAAATGGACCTCTCATCAAGTAAAAAGAAATCAAGGTCAAGGTCATTGGAGAGCGAGGAGATGCAAGAGGATGGTGGTCTCCCAGGTATTGTAAGTACAGTCAGGGCTCGGTATATGCCAGTTCGGTATGCGATAAACTGATAGAACGATGAACCACAAGTTATATCAGTTTCACAATAATGATGGCAAAGTTTGTTTATATGATAACTGTGATAGCTGCATACAATAATCTGCTGTGGACCTGGTGACACATGCTGGCAGAGAGTCAGACATTTGACCCAAGATGGATGCTCAGTGTTTACATGCACAGAACCCCCACTTTAGATTTCTGCACATGTGGTCTCCTTCGTTCCACCCCTTTGAAGACCCCATCTCACTCATCCACTTGTTCAAGTGTCCTACACCTCTGATTATCTCCCTTGTGTTCCTTGATGTTACCTCACCTTCTCACATGTGCAAGACCATCAAAACACTATTGCAACTGTCAAATAAGTGCACTTACTCAATAAATAGTGCGATGTGTGATAATAAGTAGAAAGAGAATTTTTGTGTGTAAAATACTGAAACTTGTGACTTGGAAATCATGTCTAAGGCTACCTCTAGAGGAAAGCGTGGTGCTACTGATGCCACCAAGGGCAAGTCTAAAGCAGTAAAGCAGAGCCTTTCCCTTGATGTGAAACTGGACAATGTTTAGTGCCATGAGGAAAGGAAAGGGCGACCAAGATCACCGAGGCCCTAAAGCTACCCAAGTCCACGGTCTCTATAATTTAAGAATCTGATACTGTCCTAGTGGCATCACAGAACATGCCTACCCTGACTACTAAGTGCCAAACAAAAACTTTGGAACCCATTATGGAAGAAGTGGAGCATCTTCTAGTGCTGTGGACTATGAACACAACAGAGCATAGCAGCCCGTGCATCATAGCTTTATTTGCACAACGGCTCTCAATCTGTAGAAGGATCTCATGGAAAAGGAAGGAATGGAGGCCAAGGACAAGTTCAAGGCCAGCAAGGGTTGGTTTGAGTGGCTTAAAGCCTGTGCTGGCCACAGGCAGCAGCTAGTGCTGACCAGTGCTGACCATGTAGCAGCTGAGACCTTTCATGCCAAGCTGAAGGTGATCATAGGAAGGAGGATACTCTCCAAAAGAGGTTCTAAGCATTGATGAGACAGGCTTGTTTAGCAAATGAATCTCCTGAAAGACCTACAGAAGCAAGGAAGAATGACACTTGGTGCAAATGCAAAGGGTGACCATTAGCCGAAACTCCTGCTCACATATCACAGGGGGAACCCCGAGGCACTGGCAAGGAACAGTTGTGGACATATCAAACAGAAACACCCAGTCCACCAGCATGGTGGTGTGATGCTCTCCGCATCTGGTAACACTGATAACTTCTCCAGGTTTTGTTCGGTCACTAAGACGAACCGAACGCAGTGATTGTTGCCGCTGTGCGCAGTTATTGGTGGTATATAAACAATATCCTGCCTGAAAATATACTGTAAATAACAACATTTTGTAAATATGGTAATAATATAATTTCTCACAATACTCATTCGTATTTTATTCACATGAAACACACAGGTTTCGTAAGTTACTTTCGGAAAAACATTTCGAACCATGCAACAGTTTACCAACGGCCAGCATATAAACCATTATAACAATATCTGCATTCCCACACCTATTACAATAATCACAAAATTACCCTGACCCCCCTCCTCCCTGACCATGAACCTGAAACCGTTAGACCTCTTTAATCGATACAATTTCGTAAGAGGTGGCACCATACAAGAAGGCAGGGTGGGGTGCCAGGGAGACAGAAGGAGGAAGGTGGGTGAGGAGGGGGCAATAATGGTATAACTGGTGGGAGGGGGGGCTCTACAGGAGATGAGTGATGGGGTAGGCAAGAGTAGACTGTGGCTGGAAGCTAGGATGGGATGGATAAATGATCTGCTA
>JAGKTI010008573.1:0-21895 GCA_018397915.1 Birgus latro
GGGGGGGCAATAGAAGCGTGAAGGTGAGAAGGGAGGTAGGAAAGGAGGGATTGAGTAGAAAGGGAAGAATAATTAAAAGGGAGGGACAGTGTATGAAAAAAGTGGGAGAGGATGGAGGGACGGAAAAATGGAAATTGGAGGGACGGAGGGAGGGAGAGGATGTGCGTCACTGAACTGATCATCCATCTTTTCTCCTCCCTCTTTACCTCCCCCCTCTCAAGTTACCTCCTCTCGCCCCCTTCCCCTCCCCCTCCTTAGATACTTCCTCCCTCCCCCTGTCCCTTCCCTAATTGCCTCCTCTTATCCCCCTTTCAAGTTACATCCTCTCTCTCCCCCCTCCCTCTTCCTTGTTACACTCTCCCCTCTCCCTTGCTACCTCTCCCATTCCCTCCCCCTCCCCAAATACCACTCCTTCCCTCCTTTCCTCCCTCCCTCTTTCCCTCCTCCCTCCCCCGCTACTTCCTCTTCCCCTTTGCTCCCCAACATTTGCCCCGCCCTTCCCTGTTCACTCTCACTTTCACTCATAGTTTAATCCTGGAAACTTAATCCCTGCATTGATATGCATCGTTTTCCATTTCATTTTTTTCCATTTCTAAATGGCTTTATTCTCCATGCGACAGAAACTGAAAGTTATATATGGCCTCCATTATCTCCTCCGCTAACAGATGTCCTTCCTAAGTTGAATATAATCGTTTGGAAACAAAGATTAAGAAAAATGTCACTTGATTCAAGGGGTAAAGTCTGTCATCTCTACTTCCCCTTTCATTATATTTCAGTGGATGTGTCATGTAGATAGATAAAGGAAAAGTTTACTCATAAACATACACTACAGGAGGTTTATTTGGGAGAAAAATTTACTAAGAGACCATGTGTGCGAAAGCTGAATAATATACACAGTTTTGAGAACGTTTACGTGTATGTTATTATGAAATAACTTTATGTATGTGAAATGAATAACTATGCACATAGTTTTAATAAACGTATATATGTAAAGTAATCTGAAAGCTATATTAAGCTAAGAGTATAGATACTTTTAAAAATAGTTTCGAAGAATTTACAGCATGTGGAATGGAACAGAGAATTCCAAAACAGCTCCTTCACCACAATGATACATTCGTCTACAGTAAATGATAACGTAAATAATAATGACGAACCTGATGACACTCACGCCGCGGTGGATGAAAGCTCATGTCTGATTATCTAATACCTTTCCAGATGGGACGTGCCAGCTGAGTGTTGGAGCAAAGGACGCCTTCTTGCTGGAAGACCTAGAGGGGGACGGGGCCAAACTCGGAGCTGGTAATGTCCCGGAGGAGAGTAGCTCGCTTGATGCCGCTTCTAATCCTACCACCAACGCTGCTGGTGTAGATGCTCTTGCTACCAAAGCTTCTGATTCCAGCTCGCCAGAACCCACTCAAACCGATGCCGTCCTCACCAGTCCACCAACCGATGAACCATTCGAGGATAATACTAACACTGACTTTGACGATTATATGACAGAAGAGCAGGAACAGACGACAGAGTCGAGTAATCCTCCCACTGACAGTACTAGCAGCAGTACCGGGGATACAGACCAGTATGACTATCCATCTGAAGACAGGAAGGAAGCAGAAGAGGTGACATCGAGTGTTCCGCAACTCACACGACGCATCGTCTTTTCAGGACCCTCTGTCACATCCATTGTACCTGAGCCAAGCGCTACCTTCAGCCGGCCATCATCAGTCGTCCGTGGCCTTGAAAACTCCGACATCGATGCATGGCTGCCTAACTGGCCCTCAGAACTCCTGCAGAACAGCGGTGGACCGACACGAAGACCTACGATTCGATTTCCAACACAGCCTCCCTTGTCAGTGTTTGACTCTACCCCAACTGCATCCCCAGTGTTGACTGCCCAGCCTACCATCAACCCATCCTACACAGTGAGCAAAGTTCCAGTCACACAATACTACTTTGATCTGACCTCAGTTGCACCTTCCCCAGTTCCCGGTCCTCTTTATGACGAAGAAGATTTGAAGTCATCCTCTTTAGCTTCGCCCACCATCCGACCTGACCTGACCCAGCAGATAATAGAACTCTCCTCGAGTTTATCTGACCTGCAGTCAAGCTCTCTTGTTGAGGCAGCAGGACCATTATCCATAACCCCAACTCTATCTGTAACCCAAGATGCAACCGTAACCATCCCAGGATTTGTGACATCAAGCACTGCATCCATATCACCCAGTCCAACTCCAGCTCTCTCAGAAGCTTCTACTACGGCTGATGAAGGCTTAGAAAGGGAAATGGTGGACAACAAACTGGATGGAGACTCAGACAGTGACAGCAAGACCCTGGTGGAGGACCCGCAAGCCCATGACACTGAGACCTCTGGACCTAGGCCCCCTCACAGCCACTCAGACGCTCAAGATCCAGACCCTGACTACACTGAAAATGCCACGGTTGGTGATGTGCTGATTCAGGCGTCAACTACAGTGACTGCTGGAGAACTGCCAGGTACAAGTGAAGTACAGTCCGTCACCACTACCACCACCACCACCACTTCTCCTGCGTCGGAAGCTAGCAGTGAGCTAGTTACTGCTACGAGCACCAGCACACCTTCTTCTAGCATAAAACCAACTTTTGTCCGTCCTTCTCAAGCTGTCAACTCTTCTAGAACCCCTTTGTGGGTGCTTCTCTCGCAATCTGCGCCTTCACGATCTGTAAATACTCAGCCACCTAGCATGCAGCAACCTTCCCCCATCCCTAGCACCACCTCTGCCACTGAACTAGCGAACCCTGTAACTTCTCCCACCTCACCTTCCGATGACGACCACTCCTCCCCTTCCCCAGACGCTCCCTCAATTTCGACTATGTTATCATTCCCATCCAGCAGCACCACCACCACCACCACCACCCAGGAAATTCCTTCCAGTGATCAATCAGTTTCGCTTAATGCCTCTAGCCCTCAGCCTCCTGACCCATCCTCAATCGATGCAGCTGAAGTTCCTGACGAACCTGAAGATGGAAGTGTCAGTGTTGGCATTTCAGGTCCCTCTGTCAGCACTGCGGAACCTCCCCAGAATATGAATCCAGAAATAACCCCAGGTGAAGAAAGTCCAGATAGTACTGTTAGTTCGCTTTTAGATTCAGAGTTAATGATAAGTAGAGAAGATGCAGTTATTACTCTGGGCAACAGAAGCTCTGTAGAATATACTGAGAATACTCTAGATAATACCTCACTTCCAGTTCCATCTAATGATGTTAATATTCTGGCCGATACAGATGCTATCGAACGTTCAGAGAATACAGTAAATAATACACCGCCTCCAGTCCAATCTAATAATGTTAATACCCTAGTCAATACAAGTACATCTGAACGCACAGAAAATACATTAAATAATACATCACCTTCAGTCCCATCTAATGACGTAAATACTGTTGCTAATACAAGCAGTGCAGAAATTACTGAAAATACACTTAACAGAACCTCACCTCCAATCTCTTTCAATGATATAAATACTCTGGATAATACAAGCAATGTACAAGATACTGAAAATACACTTAGTAGTACATCACTTCCAATTCCATCCGATGAAGTTAATACTCAAACAAATACAGGGAATACTCTTAATAATACTTCACCTTCAATTCCATCCAATGAGGCTAATACTCAAACCAATACAGGGAATACTCTTAACAATACTTCACCGCCAGTTCCATCTAATGAAGTTAATTCTTTGCCCAATACAAGTTCCATTGAATACACAGAAAATACACTAAATAACACCTCACCTCCAATTCCATCCAACGAAGTTACTTTAAACAAAACAGAACACGAAAACGATATCCTGGAGGAACCGATAGTTATAACCTTGCCCGAGGAGACGCCAACCTTGCCAGATTTACAGTCAGAGTCACAGCCAGATTTACAGTCAGATTTACCCACTGATTTACAACCAGATCAAGGAGAGTCTGTTTCTCCCATCAGGCCAACCGAAGTAAGTGAGGCACCACCCAGGACAGACAATTCCCCTTGGACCCCTATTGTAGAGCAAACGGATAATGCTGTTCACAGCGTTCCTGTTATTACTTCCCATTCTAGTGTTACAACCAGTACTTCTTTGATCACTACAGATCCACCTGAGTTAATAGGCGGCTTTACACCCATTGTAACTATGTCAGCTAGCACCAGTTTTGTGTCATATAGCGAGGTGGTGACAGAATCTAGTCGTGTGGCTTCCCCTACCTCACCCACCGCTGTAGTTGAAAGCACTGCAACTTTACAAAGCTCCAGCACCCGTTCAGCACAATCGCCTAATATGATTGACTCTTCTGCTCCAACTAGTGTACATAGAACTAGTGTAGAATTAGAAAGCATTATGCCAAATGACCAGTCTTTTGAAGATGAGCATTTAACCTCTGATATTATGTTTACTAAAGATGAACTTATGCCCTCTATCACACCTCTTCCTACAGCAGTGCAGACTTCCATGAAAGATGAACTCACACCCTTTCCTGAGACGCCAGGTTTATCTGAACCACTTCCAACACTGCTTTCCTCTGACACTCTAACACCAATGACAGAACCTTCCATTGAAAAAATACCTGAACCTACTATGGCTGTGACCGAAAAAATGTCCTCCTCTTCATCTTCCTTACCTATTTTCACTCCTGAAGTTTTACCAAGTCCTTCTGACACGACAGATCACGATACGCCCTCACAGCAATATTCCTCCTCCTCCTCCTCCTCCCCCCACATCCCACCACCACCCCCAGCTTCCACCACTATCCCTCCCGATGCCCCTGTGTCCTCAGCCTCTGTTGCTATTCTCACAACTTCTTCTTCTTCCCCTGTAGCGCCAAACACAGACTCACATCCCTTGGTTGCTCCGACAGCCACAGCAGACCCGACCGAGACACCAACCCACACTGTCCACCCTGAGGGGCCTGTTGTTGAAGTCACTGAAGAGGGCACTCATGAAGAACACCCGGAGAAAGGTAATTATGTAATATATGTGTATATATTTGGTTTACCACTCCACCGCAAGAGGCTGCATCCTGTGAGAGATAGGACTATTTCGTAACGTCTCTCTCTTAGTGCTGTATTTGCACATCTCTGTAGCCTCTTGTATGTTAATGATGTAAATCGTGTCGATATTAAAACGATGTTAATAGCATACATGAGTATGCTGTAGTGCAATATACCAAATACGCCGCTAAAGAGGAGACGCTATGAACCCTCCTATGCCACTCAAAATCCGGAACAGAGCCACAATAAATACGTTTCAGTCTATTTTTTCACAGTGCACCGTCTTCCCTCATGTACTCCCCCACCCTGTCTCTCTCCCTAATTAATGGTGTTGCTTTGATTGTGGCTAGTAAAAAAATAATATGTATCACTGAATTAATATTCCATGCCACTAACAGCCCAGTTAAGTAAAACCCAAACTAATCTATCCAAGTAAAGCCCAATGGAAATATTAGTTAGTATTATTAAAACTGAGTAGGGAAATGTGAAGGAAAACCACTAAATAAAGAGTGTCAGTTTTAAATCACCTGTGAGAAGAGGAAACAGGTGGGCTGCATTCTACAGTACTCATGTGAACACGAATATACATTAACTTCGTTACGACAGATAACATGACAGTGATCAATGATTTCTGAAACCCAGTGATTCCATCTTCTGAGTCTAATGAATTTCTCAGAATGCTGTGTAAGAGTTTCATAAGTTTTCGACTTCAGACTGGATCGGTATTATTGTTCGCAATTATATATCACTCATTTAGTAACGAGGTGGAAAGGTCAAGCTTCCTTATAAGAGTCCAAAGACACCGTAGTGGACCGACATTACTCTCTGGAATTGTACATAACGTAATTAGCAACGAGATAAAAAGGATCAAATTTCTTATGTTTTCCATCATGAGTTTCAACAGTACTATGATATGTCGGTAAAACTGAGTCGTATACGGAATTATAACAGACCATTAGACAACGTAATGCTATTTATTCGTCCGATATCACTGTGCCACAAATTAGACCCCTGGATGACAAAACAGTTGCTGCTTCCGCCAGTCAGTACAGGCAGTCGTTATAAGTCAGGATGTATTCTTATTTATCTCAACCTTATATCTGTACAACTACACTCTCTTTCTTTAATGTGGCCTAAAACTGCCGTCTCTCCATCTTAAATGCTGAGCAGATGTAGAGCCTCAGTATTGTCTTTTTCTACCACTCAGCTACGTAAAATACTGTACGTTGTAGAAGGATGAAAATATGAACCAAATCAAAGTGAACGAAACATACTACTGTAAAATGGAAGAAACTGGCAACTTTGCTTGAAAGGCTGCGGCGGATTTTAACTCTTTCATGGTAGGGATAACGCAAGTATTCTATTCTAGCTTCCGCGAGACAGTTTTATTCAATCAGGTGCGAGTCACAGAAGCCTGAGCATCACTACTTGTATCATTAGCTCGTTCATGGTGAGAACAATTTTTCTACCCCAGCCAAAGCGAGATAGTGTCATTCAGCTGAGAGTTATAGAAGCGTGAGTGATGATACTGGTACTTTTAACCCACTGATACTTTGGACAGCTCCACTACTGTATTCCAGGATACACCAGACGATTAACGAGCTGGGAAAGATTACACTGAGAGTACCGGTAGAAAAAAAGCCAAAAATCAGCTGACAGTGAATCATAAGAGACTGAAAGTGTCAATAGGAAAAAGAGCGCCAAACAGAGCGACTAATAACGAGGACTTAATGTAACAGCCAATTTTCTCACCCACCGAACCAGAACCAGGGATTGTTAAGGATGAGACGCTTCCAGTCAGCACTCACACCCCGCCTCCCTCAGACAGTCCTTCTCTGCTGCCTACCAGTTTTGTCGACAGTCTTCCTCCAGTCACCAGCATATCCAGTTCTCCTACTTCACCTCCAGGTAATCATGAAACCTGGCCAAATAAAAAAAAAAGTTTTAATTAAAAATCTTCCAGTCTTTCTACCATTAGTTGAAGTGTTGTAAGATTAATTATGTGGACATCCAACCTACGCCCTGGTAAGTAAAGGTTCCCAGCGGGATTCAGTAGGCCTCCGTCGTCATTATAACAACATATTCCTCTGTCAGAAATCTTGGTTAGTGGAAATTTATTATGACAACTGTATACCTAGGGGAAAAAAAATCGTCGCGTAGATCAATATAAAAAACGCACAAGCACATGAGAAAAATATACTAATGCCCTAATCTACATTTCATCTACTTCCAGTTACAACGAGTCCTGAGTTACCTTCAATCACGAGCCCGGAGCCAACTCGAGTCACCAGTTCGGAGGCGATACCAGTCAGCTCAGAGGCACCTGTACCAGTTACCACTCCTGAACCTAAGACTGTCACCACCCCGCCAATCAATAGTCCACAGCCCCCTCCCTTCTCAGTAACGACCCCTCTAACCACGACTACCACGACTACAGAGAAAAGTACGACCCTCACCCCGCCTCCCACGACCACCACCACCCCAGTCACCACACCAGAGCCCACTTACGCTAGCCCCACAGGTATGTTTATCATATATTTGTTTTCATCCTTTGAATGAGGATGTTGTGCTCTGGAGAGAGAGGGCAGCTTGATGATAGCACAGAACAGGGTGACATGGAAGCGATTTAGTTGTCAACACCTTTCGAGATTAAAGCATTTGGCTGGAGAAAGACAAATTATTTACCATTAGCTACAAGCCCCAACACAGTCAAACAATGACGCTGAAGGCTAAGCAGGAATGAGTAAGGTAAAGCAGGACATCAATATTGGCAAATATTGATAATTACTGACGTGTGTGTGGCTCATACAAGTCATTGATTGCCACCATGGTGTTTTTATGAGTTTAATGTATTTGTCCATTCTCTCTCTCTCTCTCTCTCTCTCTCTCTCTCTCTCTCTCTCTCTCTCTCTCTCTCTCTCCCTCCCTCCCTCCCTTACACTGACTGGTTGAATTCGAGTAAATCAAAATGACTTATCACAGGGTATCCTAAGCTATCCTGACAGCCTAACCGAAACCTAGCCTAACCTAACTTAATTTAAACCGACCTTATTTTAAGTGTGTTAATAACTGCTTCCCCCACAGAACCAGAGCCCTCCCTGACCACCACCATGTTGCTGCCTAATGGCACCATGGTGGAGGCGCCGCTGCCACACATCCGTGCCCTGGTCACCTACACCAGCATGGAGTTCTGCAGACACAGACGTAACTTCCGCGCCATGTTCTCCCAGTGGCTCACACAGCACCTCGCAGGACAAGCGTGAGTGATTGCCTTATTCTGTTCCACTTTACTCATTATTTATGTTTGTGTGGACAGTGAATGTGACGTTGTGTGTCTCCATGCAAGTGTTTGTGTGCGTGTGTGTGTTTTTATGCGTAAGTGTAGGTGACAGTCTGTTGGCAAACCTGTAAGAATAGTATAAGTTGTGTTATTGAATAGGACTGACAGAACCTTAACCGTTAACTATTGGGGGACAACCTATCTGCATTCTTGCTGTGATCAGACTGTTTTCCTCGCTACTGGGGAGGAAACTAACCTTGGTCTGAGGGATGAATATGGCCCTTACCTATCACCCCGGTGAGAATTAGGGGTATCAACTTTTTATTGGAGTCATTTTTCCAAATATTTCCCCATCTTTTTATTTGCCTATGGTCAAACGCCTTAATCGCAGAATGGGCCACAGACAGATCGCTTCCATGTCACCCTGTCCTCTGCCCTCCTCCAGGCTGCCCTTCCTCCATCTCGCATCACTGTCATACTTCTCTACAGCATCCCATTATCTTATCCTCTGTCTGCCTATCCTCTCTCCCCCTGCAACTCACTCACATACACTCTCCTTGTCAGTCTCATTCTCTGTTTACTCCAATAGGAAGGTGAAGCCTAAGGACATAGAGTTCTTCAACATGGCCCCGTGTCCCGCCAACCCCCCACCATCACCTGAGGAGGACCACATGAATGATATCGAGGAACAGAGCGAAGATCGAGAGACCAACGTGTACTTCTATATCACCAGGTACACTCACCAGCAAAAGATTTCGCCTCTTGTACAAATGCAGACATACATACTGATCCACTTAATTACGATCAGTAACGAAACAGTGAACAATGACATTTGGAGGCCAGTCCAAGCTGGTCAGAAAGTTTCATAAATGTCCGTACTAAAACGTCACCTGATAGTACCGTCCTCAGTGGTACTTCTCACCTTTCTCTGCTGGCAAATATTAACAAGGTGCATGGAGGTTGGCATGTTTCTTTGCCTTCTTGATTCTCTTTGACATGGCGCCTTAAGATGGTTAATGACAGACATGCCCAAAACGTAAAGAAGACGTAATGAAATACCAGGCAAACTTCTGTCCCTGAAAGCACACTCGATCAATCAGTCCAGCTTGCAACTAGAGGAGCCCGAGTTTGATTCTTTGGCCGATCAGAGTCTTGGATAAAGTATGTTTCCCCATGTTCACTAGGATGTAACATAAACCATTTTGAGTCGTACGCCAGGGGAAAACTGGGACTTACCAAAAACTGATGGGGACTTCCTTAGCAAAAATTAATTGGGGCATCCAAAAAATTGTCTGCTGTAATGATCCTCGTGCAGTTGATAGGTGTTACAGTAATTCTAAGGCTTTTTTATCTCCAGGTCTGGCATGATGGATCCCAACCTAACCGAACAGTTCCCTCGCTTCCCTATGGACCTCGAGATTGATGAGGACCTGACATACTTGAGGCCAAAGGTAATTATTGGGCCCTATTCACGTTGACGTAGGAGAAATCGCAGCATATTTTCCTTAGCGATTCATTTTGCATATTACACATAAATGTTCTCTTATGTCTGCGGCACTGCATCCTTACCATAATACTTTTCTTCGTGGTTTGCACCCTATTCTACTGTCTCTTTCTGGATTAAAACTAACTACACGGAAAACTTGTGCAAAGTTAAAAAGGACATAATATATGATGTTGTAAATACTCCACTAATCAGTAAATATTAACGGTTAAAGTTCAACTTCGATCCATAATCCTCTTTGATTACTTTGATATATTTTATGACAACTAATAAATTTCCTAACACCTCTGCGGCAGATCAGTAACAGATGAAATAAGGGGTCATGACAAAAACAAATATTGGGTGAAGTTGAAATTTTACCTTCTTGCATTTACTCCAATTAACATCCATAATACAGCTAGAATATTTTGATATTACACGACCTTGCCTTAAAAAATCCAACAACTTTGCTTTACAACACTTCTGTCGCAGATCAGTAATTATAGTCTCCCGTCTAAAAGAGTTACAGACTGGAACTGAAACAAAATCATACAAACTTGTAGGTGACTCAGTTGGAGCTGGTACGAGGTCACGGCGCTTCCAACACCGACCTTCTGCTAGAGGAGGAAGCAGCCATCGGTACCTCTGTTATCGTTATCATCGTCATCTGCAGCATCGTCGGCATCACAATTATACTGGCTCTCCTTTTCTTTGTAAGTGTATCCGTATATCTGTGGAAGAAATAGGTGGGTCAGTTTAGCAAATAATTTCAATTTTGCCTCATTCCTATACTAATATATTTTGCACACCTCATTTCAGTTAAAGGAGCCCAGAGGAGTAGCTGGAAATATTGTGGTCTGTGAACACACTAAATTTGCTTTTGTACAGTACAAGTTGTCTTACGTTCAACAAATCGTTTCTTCTTATGTGATATTTTTTAGGATGGTATTTTAAGTTAAGATTAAGAATTATTTGGGCAGTGAGTATCAATGAACCGAGCTGGTTTAACAACACAGAAAAGAGCTTGAGCCATTCAGCCAGAGGAATATTTTATTCTTGCTGTCTCCAGATAATTTTATTTAGCTTGAGAGGCACTGAACTGGGGAAATTGACCCGTCTTTCATTAATCCGATACAGGTTTCCCCTTGCGGCTAAATAAAACCGTCTGGAAGCAGCAAAAATAAAATAAAGATATGGTTTGACAGAAGACCCGTACGTTTTAGGCCGGAGCATATGAGCTTAGTGGTGGACTTAGGCGTGGGATTCCTAGAAGGTGAATGGATAAGGTAAACAAGTATATGTGAAACCGATGTGTGCAAGCTGATGAGGCTAGGGAAATGACACGAGATCGAGCTGGAGTGACTATTCTTCTGTGCCACTGTATCCTGAAGCTCGAGGGAGACGTATGCACGTGGTGGCACCGATGTAACAAGGTGGCTTGGGTATCCGGTTAAATAAACGTCCCTCGCATCCTTCTCTACCCCTCAAAAGGAGGCTGGTGGGCTAAAGAAGGGTAGCTTTGGCCTAGAGTTTACTGAGGTCGTGTTCAGATGAATCACGGATAACAACAACAACAATGAAATCACCACCATTGTATCATAGATCTTGTGGTATTGTCAGATGGTTGTGAAGCGACGTGGTGCCACTAACAACTATTATGGTCGCCGTTGCACGCCGGTCAGCATGGATGCCTACAGTATGGACAGTGTCTCCGTCTACCACTCCTTCAGGCGCAAGAGCAAGAGGCGAGCGTCTGGCAGGTCAATCAAGTCGTATTTAAATCAGGCCTTTGACGACCCGGTAAGTTCATTGAAAGTTAAGACTAAATATCCATAGCCTACCAACAGCCAGACACCGTAATCCTTGAGGTGGTCATGAGCAAATCGTCTGGTCAACCTGTTTTCAGTTACCAGGCTGCCCTTCTTCCAACTCTCTTCGTGCTATTTCATCATACCTCCTCATTCTTCTATTTCATCCTCATTTCCACCCCCCCTCCTCAAACTAAGTAACTGCTAATAGAAGACTATGAATATTACCAGACGGGCATACTACTCGTTTGAGTCTGAGCACTGAACTTGACAGAAATCTAGTGACAAGATTTTTGCATTTATATCAGTATATTTACGGTTATACAGTATTTTCAAAGGCCCTACTCATGCTAGCACTGGTCCTGGAATCCAAGCTTGGTAACTAGCCACAAGTAATCACTTGGTAACTCAGCCACAAGTAAACACCCAAACTGAGACCCTCAATTTGTTGCAAATCTTCTCAGGTCTATTTTTTTTTTTTTTCCAGCAACTCTGTTTACCTCCCGGTTCTTGAACCAGCAGCTGTAGTATGATTAGTCTCAACATGGAGACACCTTAACAGGAAGCATACTGACTGAACTGACTGATTAGTTTTTGACCCTTTCAGAATGGCCCATCACGCCCTCTCAACTTCGCCAAGCTCACCCACTTCATATCAGACATCGACGGGGTATACGAAGAATTTGGCACCATCCCAGTTAACATGCCAAAGTATGATGAACTACCAGCGGGCGTTGAGGATAAGAACAGGTGAATTTGATGTATGGAACTTCAACAGAAGTTCTGTTTTGTCCTTGGTCCCAGGAGCGAGGGTTAATGCTGAAGCCATCATGCGTCTCATGGTCCAGACAACTTCATTATACTATTCCATCTAACGCCAGACGATTTTACTGAGCTGAGAGTCGTAGAAGTCAGTAAAAAAAAAAAACGGTCTTAGTCCCGTTAAGCTGTGAGTCATGAGGTTAATCAGTACACTTTAAACCTACACAAAAGTTGTCATATCAACATCTTGAATGCTGAGGTGTAACAAGATATTAACACAGTAAACTGCATTTTGGAAAATATTTAAATCTGTAGCATTCTCATTTGCCACTGAAATACAAGAAATAAGCTGCAAAATGACGAAAATCCCAGCACAGTTAAGACAGACGAGCCATAGAGACTCCTACCAATAATGCTATTTGACTTCACAGACCAAAATTGCCTCATTTGCAGGTACGCCAACGTAATACCCGTCCCAGAGACCAGAGTGCTCCTGAAGGCGAACAAGGAATCCCGCAACTCTGAGTACATCAATGCCAACTACGTGAGAGGAGCCAGGAACGAGTCTAAGTACTACATTGCCACTCAGGTAATTATTTCTGTCTATAGCCAGATGCCTTAGCCTAATCCTGGAGAGAGTAGTCACAAAACATTTCCTGCCCAGGTCACTCTCTACTCTGCCATCAGTCTGCCTTCCTTCCAGCTCACAATATCCCCATTCATATACCTCTCAACTCCTTCCTCCACCGCGTTCTCGATCGTCCCCTCTATGTCACCATGTTCTAAGCTGTAAGAATGCCCTACCTTCAACTTGCACCATCCACATTCATATAACCTCTCCACCACATTCCTGTATCTCATCCTCGGTCTTCCCTTACTTTTCTCCTTAATCTCACTCACGTAAACTCTCATGAGCAAGCTCCTTTACTCCATCACCTCCCCATGACCGAATAATCTCAGGGTACTTCAAAAACTCACCATCACATCTACGTCAACGAACATACATTTACGTATATTTACATATATTTTTAGAGTCTATAGTTTTTACATGGATCAGTTTTGTTCATCTGAAGGTCACCCTCCAAGAAAGTAATGAATCGTTAAGGATGAGAGGCTGCTCTACGCTCATTGTAACATTCTGCGATCGAAAAACCAGTCTTCACTCTACCATATGAAGGATGCATCCAGTTCATTCGATTAGCATCTCTCTTCATCTGTCTGCCTTTCACTTTAAGCCACATCCCAAGGGAGGAGGCCTTGAAGGAATGACCTTCAGGATTTTTTTACTCAATAACGATCCCTGTTACCACGAAACACCACCCATCCTTCCTATACATACTCTCGCACGTTATCTCTCCATTTCATTGTCACTCTCTCCTTTTCCAAGTCCCCTCACTCTCATAAACTTTCCCATCTCCTAGTCAGTTTCACACTCTCCATTCGCTGCACTTGGCTGAACCACCTCAGGGTAGTTCGGCCACTGCGACTAGTGTGTTTCACGTGGATGAACTGGATCACTCCCAACCTGAATACGAAGTCATGGTTTCAGGAAATTCAATAAGCCTTGCTTATGAGGTAAAAATGGGTCTCCTTCCCTATTAGCGTAACTGACCCACCAGCCTGACTACACTTGGCAATTAAGTGAACTGAAAGGGTGTAGAGATCTTCGTCAGGCTAGAAAAAAACGTGGTGTAGCATCGAGAATGGCCAATGAAAAAATCACCAACTAAATCTCTTGAAAATTTCCAGGCTCCTCTTGACGACACTGTGGCTGACTTCTGGCGCATGATATGGGAGCAGGAGACGCGGGTAGTGGTGATGCTGACGGACTTCGTTGAGAAAGGCATAGATAAGTGTGCTGACTACCTACCGCCCTCTGAAACGCTCGACTGCCACAGACTGTACGGGGATTTCCAGGCAAGTGCTTTCTTCCTGCTTAGTGAATGAGTGTATTATTTATTGGGTTGAAAGGATTTAACTCATGATCGTCGCAAGGATAGATTTATTAACTTCTGATCCTACCGAATGTGAAATCAAACACGATGGGGTACTATTATCCCCGGGTGACACTAAAATCTCAAGACATAGAAAAGAAATTAGTGATATATATTTTTCTCAAAGTGAACCTAAAATCTCAAAGCCCGACAAATTCGTCACATCCTCTTGTTATCCCAAGGTGACTATTTTGGTGACATACTATTCATATCCCCAGGCGACATAATTCTCGTGACATCCTATTTTTATCCACAGGTGACACTGAAATCTCGAGACATGAAAGAGAAATTCGTGGTGTCCAACGTCCAGCTCAAAAACCTGGAGAATAACCTCATTCGGGAAGTAGCCCATATGTGGTTCACAGGATGGCCGGCGTCAGGAGTACCCAATGAAGAGGCTGGGTTCATCTCGTTCATACTGGAAGTGAGAAGGACGCGCAAGAAGCTGAGAGCGAAGGGCCCCATAGTAGTGCACTGTAGGTGAGTGTGCCGAACGTGTTGATGGTGGCTCCATCGTTATCTGGATGAGAACTTGGTGAACTGCAGGTTAAGTTGTCTATTATGGCTCTAGGCTTATTTGTACGTGAACTAGGTGGACTGCAGGCTGAAACTGCCTTTCTCCTGCAGTTAACCATTCTACTTTACGAGAATAGTGAGGCAGTTGAAGGACATTTGTATAACAGGAAGACCAGTTGTATTTGTGCCACCAGTGACATCGTCCCTCTCCAGCACCAGCGGATGTGTGAAGGTGCGATAAATCTTGTAGAAATGGCTGCAGACAGTAGTATCATTCTGTTTTTTCGTCATGCATTTATGAAACTATCACAAAATATTCTAAAAAGTTTTCTAATAAGTTTTCTATTACTAATTTCAATAATGCTTTTCCATCTCCTCCAGCCCCGGGACAGGTCGAACGGGAACCTTGCTTGCGTGTGACATTGTAATGAAGCAGTTCGAGGACCAGCGCAGTATAGACGTGCCCAGAACGGTGTACTCCATCAGGAGGGACCGGGCCGGAGCCGTCCAGACCAAGGAACAGTACGCCTTCATTTATAGGGTGAGTATCCGTGTGGGAATCCACAGTCCACTCACACTGAGTGACAAACCAAATAGTTTCCTGTAATCAAGGAATTTACAATGTTGGGTTGTAACCACATAAACAAATGGATGCCTCTCATGGGATAAGGCACTCTGAATGGTGTCTGAAAGGCCCCATATCAGCAGTGGTTAGGGTTTATCGTGCACAAAAAGCTACTCAGGGATGAGCAACATTAGTCACCCCTAGCCTTAAATGTCGGGACTGAATAGCTCAGAGCCCTTATGTTCCTCATGGGTAAAAAAGGATTGGATAATAAATTAAACAGACAGTATCCATCCCGTACAAGGATTTTTTTTTCATTACAGTCAAGCTAGCACCATATAACTGGATTCAGCTTAGTGAGTCACAGGAGCCTTAAACTGTTAGTAGCCGTCATTAATTTTCTCCCGGTCACACTTTCTTTAGTGCTTTTTCAGTTACTCCAGTCATTGCATTACAGTATTGGGATCCCCACACTAACGTAAGAAGATGATGCTTTAATCTTTCTGGAAGGTTTCGAGTCAACAGTGTGAGGAGTTGGAATAAGTTATTTGAAAGAAGTGTGTGAAGTTACCTGGAGACTGACTGACAGACAAATGCTGAAGCTGGAGAGCCTAGCGATGTTGATGTGGATGTGCTGGAGCCAGTGCATACTGTATTACAAAAAACCAGATTAAACTCAAAATTGTTTTAAAAATGCCCATAGTTCTCTTACTTTTGTGTTATGACTTAATATATGATTATAGTAATCGGAGTGATGGTGGCGATGGTAATAATGGGGATAGCAGTGTATTTATACGTGTGATTTCCTTTCAGGTGATCAACTTGTATGCCTCTAAGCTGACGTCTGGGAACTTGGACTCCCTTTAGCGCTTCAGCAAAATAGATGCATTATATATAGCCTAGAAGAGTTGCACTTTACACACGGGCCGCAGAGAGACTGGAAATCAGTCATCAACCCAGTGAGATTGGGGATGTCCTTTATTTTTAAAATTCATCCTTGAAATTCCTGGCGATTTTATTAAGCTTAGGTGAGCCAGTTCAACTGGGGGTTTAGATGCTGACTTCATAACCCCTTCATTACGAGCAGCTCTTTCTAAGTTTTGCAAATTGCTAACAATTTAAGAAAAAAAAGGTATGTCACCAGGAGTCGAGGAGTTTAAGATGTGCCTTTATCGAGAGAGAAGTGCAATAGTAGGGAAGAGAAATTTTTACAAGAATGACATGTTATGCATTTAATGTACTGATATTTTAATCATACATGTATATAGACATACAGCATAGATATATATTTTATGATTAACTCTAAGAAAGCTAGTATTGTGAAGCTGTATTTATGCATGATCATCTTTTAAAATGACAATCTTGTACAAAGAAGCATGACTTTTAACAATGCATAATTTATTATGTACTTGTAAAGATATATTGTTCCTGAAATTTTTATATGATGAAATAAATCCACTTATTATAGACATTTGCACTGTAAAATTACCAGATTAACAGTTCCTTCTAGTTATGCCAGTGTAGTGGTAGAAATTGTTATTAATTTTTCACTGTTTCATTCCTGAAATAGCACCAGCTGCAAGAACTGAATATAACAGTATCTTAGCAATGAAAGAAAAAACTATTTTATGTGAGAGAGGTACTCTATACTCTATTTTAAAAAAATATTAACTTTAACTGCAGCATTCCTTTATCACAATTTTCAACAATTACATATAAGTATTTTCTTGTTAATGAATGAAGTGTTATATTGTATGACAGGGAGGTACTCTACACTCGATCAAGAAAAGTATCTGTGTATATTCGAGGTGAGCTCGTCCTAAGTTAGTGGTCCTGCACTAGGGATGCTCTATAACATTTGCAAACTACATTTTCTACCTTATACATCGTAAGTACTGTATATATATATTCACACAATAATATAATCATTTTCACTGACCATCACGAGCTATAATGATCATTCAGCATATCAAACCCTTCTGCGAGATATATTTTTGATCGAGCGTATATGATGATGAAACATTTTATTCCCCAAGCAGTCATATGCTTGAATCCTCTCAAGGCCGTAAATATGAACACGAATGCAGGTCTGTATAGGGACCAAAAAAAAAAAAGGGGGCAATGCATTTAATCGTATGTCATACTATATTTACTAATAAATGGTCTACGCAACACTCATTCCATAATAATGGTAGTTATTAATTAGATAGTTGTTGTTTGATGCTACTATAGTCATTGTACGTGAATCGGATGCACTTTTGGGGAGACAAATCTATAACTATGCAAGATGTACACTTAAACTTTATGCAACCATTTTCAAATTCATATTCATAGTCTGTAGGCCATGGAACAGTGCTAATAAGGACACAGTATGATCACTGTATTAATCGATGCAAAACTTTAACTGCAGAAAGCAGGAACCCAAAACTGAAAACCTGCATAAAGTTTTTTTTACTGAGAACATTGCAATAAAATACAGCTAAATCAAGATTCGTTCACGTCAAGATGCCTAGACACACTGCATTTGAGGTTTGATTTCACAACCATAGGGAAATAAGGAATAAGGAAGATAAATGAAAGAACTGCTAATCATGGAGAGAGTGAGTTCGTGTGGCAGGATTTAAAAAAAAAAAAAAAACATGGCAGCTGACTCATATTTTATTTTTTGCATTTTTCATTTTATTTTTCCCTCATTTGGTTGTGAAATGTATGGTAGCTGTATGAGTGAAAAAAGTATAAAATCTTACACGCAACTGAAGCTCAACAAAAGTTTGTAAAATTGGAGCCTGCTTTCCTATCGGCTAAGAAAACATCCTACGTGAGCAGACAGACAGAATTTTCAAATATGTGATCCCGAGGGAGTGGCCACACACAAATTGCTTCCATGTCACCCTGTCCTCTGCCATCAGGCTGCCCTCCTCCAGCTCACACCAGTCTCATTCACGCACACCTCTATCAAATCCTACCACCTCATCTCCGATCTCCCTCCTCCCCTAGAACGAATTATATACATTTCTGGCGAAGTGTGAAGCATCATGCATCACTACTTTTTTGGCAGTTTAGGAAGTTGCGAATTGCTCTATGGCCTACAGTAATATAAATATCTGAAAATGGTTGCATATTATTTACTCTGGTTCGTCCACCTAAACTTGGCGGAGGCTTTTGTCGTTTTTCAGCTTGTTCGTAGGCGAAAGACAGATTAGGGCAGTAACATAGCTGTACACTTTTCCCATAACACTTTTTAGTGGCTAGTAACATAATCTAGGTTAGTATCTTGTTACAGTGTAGCATTCCAGATGGAGAGATGGCAATTTTAGACACAGTTACAGTGGACAGAGTATATCTTTGAGCACAAAGACATGGTCACAAAATGGATACTTCTCATCGGTAACTCTTCAGTGAGCTCGTGTGTATCATTTGCACCACAGTGCGACTCCATAAATACCTTTAGTAACTATAACATCATACACTCTTTAGGAACTTAGGGTCTGAAGTCTATATATATTTCTATAAAATCATTGATTCCGTTAATTTCTCCAGCAACTGAAATACTTTAGAGTATTAATATTTTTTCTATCAATTCTTAACTCCCAGATTTTTCTAGTGATTGATGACTTCAACAGATATACATCAGTGAAACACAAACACCATTAGATACAGTAGATTTATAGTCCTGTGTATAATGTCACCACCACAATGTAGAATTATTTATATACCTTACGGAATGAAGCTCTATGGTGTGTCTTGTGATTAAATATTATGTTAGGAGTTGAATCAATATGAGGCGTTAAGAGCAGTGGTGCCCACAGACAAAAGTGAAATTTCATGACTCCAGCTGGTTTTCTGTACTGAGAAGTAAAAATTACCTTTTTTTTTTTTTTTTTTTAATCAGCCTAATTTCAAGCATAGGACGTCAAAGTGTTAATAAGATAATGTCATTCAGTACCAAGTGGGAGCAGTTCTCATTAACAAAATTTTAGGCCAATACATAATGGATTTCTATTATGCTTAGAACGTGACCTAGCGTATCGATTGTACCTGTAACGTAGCCTACAGTACGAGTATACTTATCATGATTGGTCAGGCTGAGGGCACCACTGAGCTTAAATGTTATACTGTATTTTTAATTTTGATGTTCTCAGAAGTGTGTGCTTCCCTTGAGGATAAGAAACTGTGATAACTAGGCATGATAAGGGGAGGAGAGTCGGTGGTGTATTGGTTTGTACGTCCAGGTGACAAGTGGAAAAACTCGAGTTCGATTCTCGGGCCGGTCAGACTGGTGGACTCAATTTGTCTCCCCCCCCCTCCCCTTGTCCCTGTTCACCCAGCAGTACAATTGGGGACCTTGATGTAAACCGCCCACTGCAGGTCGTGTTCTAGGGGAAGGATGAGCCTTAGCAGTATATTTGTTTAACTGTCTTTACTGACCCACGTGCAGTCGATAGACATAGATCTATGGCTTCTTCTATGCATGATATATATAGAGGGAGAGATAGTGTAAATAGATGATACTGATTTCACTGCTTGCTCAACCGTGGTAGATTAAACACCTTGAATCAGTGACGTGTTCTCTGGGTTAATTCTTGGTACCTCCGGACGATTTTTATTCATCTAAGGAGCTACCTTTCTGTAATGAAGGTGTCACTTAAAGCTCTGTCTAACCCCCTAGCTAACCCCCTACTTCGTAAAGTCCATTCTAAAATGAATAAAATTGTCTGGAGATAGAAATAATGAAGTGAATGTCACTGGACTGAAGAGGTTAAATATTTAAAAAATTAAGTACTGAGGTGTAGTTTACCTGATATGAAAGACAATCTTAGTTTCAAATCCCAAGGTTACAATATTTTACTTAACAATTATCATCTATTCAATTCATCCATTTCTTTCTTGTCCCATCAGGAGGGTAGGGGCCCAGGTCAATGCTACTTAATTCAGACGTTAATGGCGAGTGTCACAACAGTCCATTTGTTTTCATTTTGAGTGAACTGAACCACTCCCACATCGTAAATATTAAGCCGTGGTTGCATAAAATTCCCTAAGCCTTAGTTGTGAGGGTCGAATGAGTCTCCTTGGTTACTAGAGAAATCAGCCTTCCCCCCACCCCCTCGTTTTACTACACATGACCATCAACTGAACTGAAAGGGGTTAGAGATCTGTCAGACGAAAACGGACCGACCACTGGCACTCGCCCCAGGACGGTATTATTATAGCAATAAACCCCAACCATTCCTCGGGCGTAAACCCTTGTGGGCCACATTTGCTCGTGCTAGTACATTCATTACCAGGTTGGCCAAGCAAGCTCATCACAGCCCAAGTCATTTTAACATGTTTGTAAATGCATTTCACCATATCCTTGTCGTTTTGTATAGTACTCTCTGTATGATCTAGGTTAATAAAAAGTACTCACGATTTACTTTCTTCTGACACCCTCAGGTTCCTATGGCTCACTCTAAGCTAAATACTACCATCTGGTGTTAAACGAAACTGAATAATAGGGATGTCCCCATCACGAGATGATTAATGGTGACAGGGCCAAAACTTACACTCCAATGACTCACTTGGCTTAATAAAATCTTCTGGCGTTAGCTGGAAAAAACTAAGTTGGTAAAAAGAGGGGAAGGAGGTTCAGCAAAAGAAAGCGGTATTTACGACTGTACTGTAATTTTTTATGTAAGGACAAAGGTGTTGAAAATTGAGTTATTTCCTACTGTAAATGGCTAAGTAATGTCTGCTTGAGAAAGGCTGTATGGTGCAACACTGGAGGGAACGATTTTGGTGTAATGTGTAATAAGGGACGTGATGCGAACGGGACAAGTGATATTGTCTGAACATGTGGCAAGAATGGAAGTGGTTATCTGGGTAATGGGAATTATGGGTAATGTAAGGCAGTATGCAAAGGGGCAGACCTAAGAAGACATGGGGTAAGGTCTTTACTTGCTGAATTTTGGTGACGTCTTGACTTAGTTTACACTTACTTCTACTAGACGACTTCTTCAAACTAGGAGAAGGCCTCTCGAAGGGAATTGGTTTCTTAGGCTATATCTAACCTCTCTAGTTCGAAAAGTGTGTCTTTAGCTGAATAATATCATTAGGACGAGACAAGAATAATATGAAAATGACATCTCCGGGCTGCCTGGATTAAGTAAGTGCCTCAAGCTGAAGGGACTAAACCACTGATGCTTGACAAAATGAATCAGCCTGGAAAAAGCCATCAGGGTACTAAGATTTACATATACTACAACGGCCAAGGCCTCTTAAGAATCCTATTGTAATGCATATACGTAAAATTACAAAGGCTACGCATACTCTATATTCATTACTGACACTGAAAACAAAAAATAAAATGACTGACTTGTTGCTTAGAGAGAAGAATACAGGTATGAATTTTAATCACCCAATTGCTGTTCTAGATATGCCAACCCAACAAGGACTTTCCCTTGTAAAAGTCAATCTCACACATTGGGTACAAATCACTTCACCCT
>JAGKTI010008573.1:22288-33249 GCA_018397915.1 Birgus latro
TGTGTGTGTGTGTGTGTGTGTGTGTGTGTGTGTGTGTGTGTGTGTGTGTGTGTGTGTGTGTGTGTGCAGTCTAGTCAGTCTGTGTCATTGTTGCACTGTCCTTTCAAATGCTGGAGGTTAACCCTTTCACTGCCATATTCAAGCTCACCTGTTATATTCTCACCAAAATAAAGACGATTTTTTTGTTTTGCTGAGAGATAATGAGATGCTGGGGAGGGACGATATAATCTGTTGGCTCCGCTGCCCAGCTATACAAACGTCCCTCAGCTCCTTCTGTATCTCAAAAGAAGGATGGTGGACTGCAGGAGGACAACTTCAGCCTGCAGTCCACCAGGGTCAGGTTCAGATAAGCCAACGGTTGCCACTACTACTAAGAAAAAGATAATGAAAAATTAAATAAAATGTGAATATAAATCTAAAATTCATGAAAACAGGTAAATTTACTGGTCTTGTAATACCTTGAATCCAATGACATTTTTAAAAATGAATCTTCTGTTGCTACTTCTATATGATACTATTCAACCTAAGAACGGCCTCGTACTGAAAGGGTTCATGAAGGCTCTATCTTACTTCTCTAGTTCTACAAACCCCAGAAGCTGAAGAAGAGCTTTTGAAACAAGCAAGAACAGAATTACTTAGGCGTCATCAGAGTAAATTATTAGTGTTGGAAGTGGAGGCACACTATATGTACGGTAAATATAAATTATGTGTGGATGATTGTGTTGTCTGTTTCACTGGGTATGTTGTCGACAGTTCACTCTCTTTTGTAAGTCTTTTTTCATCTTTTTTTTTCTGGATCCTACCTCACCCCATTACTGGTGGGAGAGAGGATGTTGATGATAATGATGATGATGATGATGATGTATAGATTAGATTAAGAAAAGGGAATTTAATATTCTTCTTGAGGCAGGATGTTACAAGAGTCGATATGCCAAGAAGAGGAGTACAGAAAAAATGTGTTTCTAAATATAAACTGATGAGTTATGAAAAAAAAAAATGATTCTAATGCGCGTAATTTATGCTTCACTGTCTTCTCTTTATTTCCATATTAACAAAGAGCTGTCAAGACGAAGCATTCCCGATTTTTCATGCCAAAACTTAATTAGGTAAGAACATGAAATACACAGGGGTAATAACTGAAACGAATTATATTAATTTATATTGACCAGTGCTTCAAGCGCTCCAAGAGTTTGAGAGCAAATATGGATAGGGTAAAATTATTCTTGTTGATTATAGGGTGAAAGATGGTATTAATGTACACAAGATAAAAGTTCGCTTACGTCTCTACTGTATCTACTTTACACTTAAATCATGTTCGTTACTTTCCTCTCTGACGCATCATAAGAGAGAGAATCTTATATAGGCAAAGAAATATACCGAGTCTCTCCTGGCTTAGCAATATTAAATTGCAAGAGAAAGTGAGAAGTGGAACAGGTGAAATATTTGGTCAAATTTTACACTCGATTGTACTCAAGAAACAAATCTAGTCCCTTCAAGCTTAGATGTATTAGCCAGCAGAGGAAACTAAGATATTGATGTGGTGAAATATTAGGCGAGCTTTTCTCCCCCATTGGGCTCTAGAAACACGCAAAGCCTCAGTCAGCTTGTGCGTTTTCGTACACTGAAGAACGAGGGTTCGCGTCCAGCCAGGGTGTTAAACTTTGGGAGCGTTCTTCCGACCAAGTACTGCTTTGGCGGACATAAGGGGTGCTGTGGTTGAACCAGTGTCGCTTACTATAAAGTGTGCTTGCACCCAGTAGGCTTGCGCGGGCCGATTACACTTGGTTCACAGACTACGCACACAATCAAAGCCACCCCAACATAACAGTCACACTTATAAGCACTTCTCACCCTACATACAATCTCTGCAGAGCACCACATGTTGGTGGAGTGGAGCAGCAGAGGAAAGTGAGAAACAGAAGAGGGGAAAACTAATATCTGGAGACTTTTTTGCCTGACCGTGCTATAATAACATATCAAACCTCTCCCAGGACAGACATATTAACCAGTAAAGGAAAGTGAGAAGTGGAAGAGGTGATCAGAGTAACTTTTGCCCTCGATTGGACTGTAGAAACATGTTAAACTTATCTAAGCTTAGGAATATTAGCCAGCAGCGGAAAGTGCGAAGTACCAGAGATGAAATTTAATATCAGGCTAATTTCTGTTCACCACTGTACTCTGTGCCGGTTCCTAAATCATTCCACATTACTAATAAACTGTCAAGCCGAGAAGCGGAGTGAAAGTTTTCCGGCTAATCAGTATAATCCGGCTGCCAGGGGAAATCAGCGTATTGCACCATCCAAGGAGCCGAGGCCGAGTATTTATAGATCCTCCTAACCTTAACCAAATGAATTATTAAAAGTGAGTGAGCGAAAGTGTAAGCAAGTTCTAAATTTTTTAGTCATTCGCGGGACATTTGTAAATGCTAGATGTATTCAGGCTCCATTCTACAGCGCACAGCGCGATCAGCAACTATACAGAAAAGTCAAACACGTTCTATTATCACATCTTACAGAAATTTTTGTCAAAACCTGAGAGTTTTTGTACACCTCGCTCGCGGTTCATCTCGTCAATCGATCAATGGTTCATCTCGTTAGGCGCTGGATGTGCTAACTCATGCACCAGCGGCTCCCTCTCGGTGTTACAATGTCGCTGATATTTGAAGGGGTCAGAAAATAGTCAAGTATCATGGCCAAGAGTGCTGTTCGTCCATCACCAAATTTTGACAGAGACTTTACAGTATAATTATCTCTATCATAATCAGTTATTATTATTAAAGCTAATGTAAACCGTAAGTTATTTTTCCCTCATTGATTTTTGGTTGACTAGTCGATTTGGACTCAAAATAGCCAGTTCCACATTAAAAAATTTGCTTGAGTTTAAGTTATGTATAATTTGCTTAAGATTTAAACTTTCCTCATACGGCTTGTTATTTCTTTTCAACCAGTTTAGAGCGAGTACTAAAATGAAATACGGCGAAAGCGAAATCAATTCTGACTAAATTGGTACGATCTCTCTCTCTCAATCATGTGAATAGCTACAACTGTCTTATGTTTGTATTTTTCTTTCATTAATCAGATATTAAGTAATTTGCCAAAACACACACACAC
This sequence comes from Birgus latro, assembly GCA_018397915.1. Classification (NCBI taxonomy): domain Eukaryota; kingdom Metazoa; phylum Arthropoda; class Malacostraca; order Decapoda; family Coenobitidae; genus Birgus; species Birgus latro. The sequence continues at coordinate 25,399 of JAGKTI010008573.1, forward strand.
ACACACACACACACACACACACACACACACACACAACTTTTACTGCTTTGCTGTAATTATTAATGGCCTACAACAGACCTCGTACATCGCAAAAGCGGTCGATCGGGATTTTCCTCAATAAGTTTGTGAAATATCTGAGTATTTCATTCCAGCTGACACCAGACGGCTTTGTTCTGCTGAATGAGTCACAGGAACTACAGTACTAATCGATTTATTCATCTGGACGCGAGTCCATGCCAGAATGCTAGTCGATTTTATTCACTGGAAGTGAGTCGCAGAAACCTGAGCGTTAATCGATTTTATTCATCTGAAAGTGAGTCAGTGAGGCCTGAGTGCTAAGCGATTTTATTCATCTGGGGGTGAGTCATGGGAGCCTGAATGTTAATGTTAGTTTTCCCCACTGATATCGGGGAAACTCGTCGACTTGGCAACTCCAGGTAGCTGGTTGACCCGTTCTGGCCGGTCTCTCTCGCTCCTGGGGTCACCTGGACAAAAACTGGAGAGGTTAGGCTGCCAGGCTCTGACACGGATAGTCAAGGCTAAGCGGTGAAAGGACCAACAAGCTCTGTCAGGGACTAACTTAGCTCCACCCGCCCTTGATTCAGAGCAGAGTCGCCATAAGCTTATCCACAAATGTCGCTACATTTGCTTTCAAAACTCCTTATACCGTCGCCGAGTAAATAAACGCTCCAGAGAATTGTTAGCAATAATGTCAGATTTTCTAGAAATTCGCCAGTTGATTGCTAAAGTCCTTGGAATGGCACGAAAACTGTTTATAAATGTCAAATATGTTGCTGTTTTTTTTTTTTCGCCAGTCATAAAACAATTTCTAAATGGAAAGGAATGTTTCTAGACGTAGAAGATCAGCGCTAACTTTGGCAACTCTGCACCCTTGATTCAGAGGAACTGGACCGCTGACAAGGAGTTACCAAGGAGTACCATAAGTCTCCATATGTTTCTAAAAACAACATAAACCAATGGAAATAATGCTTATGTCTTTGTCATATCGCTGAAACATTGGTAAAGTTAATTGTGGTCATCAAAATTTTCGTTAGACAACAGTAAGTATATCTAGATCTGGTGCAGAAAATGTAAAATTAACAACTTTCCGATGACGTCAATGGCTGTAAAAAAGAAACCTGGTTTGTGAGAGAGAACGCACCTCACCTGGGTAAATCCTTAAGGATTACTCTTATATTTCTCAGCATCAACAAATATTTAAGGAGGTAGAGTGGTTGGCTATATACTGAAGTGTCTTATCACTGCACCAGATTTGCGTTTATATATGTTTCGGTATTACAATGCATACCCTTCTGCAGAATTAAGGGGTATATTCAATCACAGTACCAGGGCACAACTATTATGTTTGTTTTCTCATGACGGAACTGGGCCACCCCCACAGCTTCAGTACCAAATTGTGATTGAAAGAAGTTCACTAAGTCTTGGTTATGTGGTAGTAGTAAATCTCCTCGTTACTAGTCAGATCGATCTCCCTATCTCACTACGCCTGCTGGCCATCAACCAAGCTGAAAGGAGTTGGGGGTCTACTTCGGGTTAGAAATAAACGAGCTATAACTGTGTGACTACCTCCTTAGTAAAAAAAAAAAAAAAAAAAAAAAAAACATAGGGGTTTGAAACTGACTAGGAAAATTTATGAGTGAGGTGGTCGGGAGGAGGAGAATGAGACCGAGAACGATCATGATGGCTTGGAGATCCATTTGTCGAGGCCTCCCCCTCTACCTCACGTTATGGTTTTTACACTAGGTACGTGGATCTCTCTCTCTCTCTCTCTCTCTCTCTCTCTCTCTCTCTCTCTCTCTCTCTCTTCTTGGTACCTCCTGATGACAACATTCATCCGAAGGACCTCTCATGGTGTTGGAAAGGGATGCCTTCACGTGGTGGCACCGACATACCCACGGGACTCCACTGCGAGGCTATACAAACGCCCCTCAACTACTACTTTACCCCACATAAGAAAGATGACGAACTGCAGAAGGCAACTTAGGCCTGCAGTGCACCGGATTTAACAACAATAAAAACAAAGGCCTCTCGTAATGAAGGGTTACACGCAGTATCTTAACCCTTTCAGCCTGTGGACGTCTTCATAATCTTTTTTTTTTCTGCTATCACCAGACGGTTTTATTCAGCTTACGAAGGAGAAACAGTAGTGAAGGAATTTAGTGAACGCTGTCTGTTTCTCCCCAAATTCGAAAAGTCTCTCTTAAGCTGAATAAAAATAATAATAAATAATAATAATAATGATAATAATAATAAATACCATTCTGAACTATTACTTCATTTAATACTTTCTTTGACCTGGATCCGTGTTGTAATTCTTCAACATTTATGGATGCCACTAACCTGAATGCTTCAATCGAAAATCCGACATAGACTAGTTTAGTGTTCATCTTGCAAGCAGACCGACCTCTTTGCATTACTAATTCTTTCACTATGATGGCGTACTTTTTCATTCTAATACGTCTCCCGTAAGACGATTTTATTCATCTTAGGAAAAACCCCTCGTAATTAATTTCGTATTTTTAACAGCTCCATTTTTATTACCTGTTTTCATTTTTTTCTTGCTACTTTCACACAATTTTTTCAACATAGGGAGAGAAATAAGAGTATGATGTTGTTCATGGAAACTGTTTCAAATCCTGTCACTTCAAATTATTTTTCCAAACTTTGTAAAATCGTCTGAAGGTATCAAAAATAAGCAGGAAATATATATATATATATACGACTGCAGGTGTTATTAAAGGCTTTATCTGACTTACCCAGTTAGAAAAGGCTTTATAAATCCAAATAAAATCGTCGGGGGGGGGGGATGATTTAAAACACGCGTCACCATAGTGAAAGGGTTAAAAAAAAAAAAGGCAATCTTATATATTGTTCAACCAATCGTAAATGCAGCGACCTCTTGCATTATTAAATCGTGTTCTCGGGATAAAAGCCACATTTGCATACGGAGTTACATCAGACAGGGCGGGTATAATATGCTTAATGTAAAGGGCCAATGTGGAAATGGGGACACGGAACTGAGGGCTCGGAATTAGCTTTTCTTATTTAACTCTCTGTAACTGGGATAACTCGAATTCTATTTCAAGAAACGCAAGAGTATTATCATTATTATTATTTCAGCCGGGAGTGAGTAAGAGAGCATGACACTTTTAATATCGTCATCCTCACTGACTTTTTCATGGTCGGGGCAACTCTTCTATTTATTCCATTAAACTTCATAAGGTAGTATTCAACAGCGGTGAGTCAAAGGAGCCTGAGTATGAAACCGTGTTCACGGGATAAAAGCCACACATGCATAGAATTACGGCAGACAAGGCAGCTTATAACATGCTTAATGTTGAGAGTCAGTGTGGAAATGAGAACACGAATCTTATTTTAAATCCTCTGACTGCGGTGAATTTCTGTGGACTGAATATTATAGCCCACAGTAAACTGGGAAAAATATGCCGTTCTTTAATCGTGGCAAAAGCATGAATGTCAATAACCTTAAAATTTTCAGAGTCTTAGATTTTCCTAAAGTGTGGTTAAATATTGAAGTGGCAGCTGATTTAAAACGTTAAGTAATTCGCAGTAAACAGTTTGTTTTTCACCTTCTGTAACTGGGCTGCTGCAACAACCTGAATGCTAAGTCGTACATGCATGAAATTCAGTAAGCCTAAATTATGGGTCAGGAATGAATTTACCTGATTACCGCTCAACCACATTTGGCCATCAACTTAAGTAAAAGGGGTTAAGAGTCTTTGTCAGATTGGGACAGACGGTTATAATATCGTTTTACTGATAACCGTGTATGAAGGTTGAGTTCAAGAAAGAATACAGTATAAGGATGTTCCAGTATCCTCCAGCCCAGTGGCGGATCCAGTGGGTTTAGACTTCTCCTCCTCTCCCCCCCCCCTCTTTTTCAGCTGTGAATTCGAGACAGGATTCCGGGAGCTTGAATGGTAAGTGAGTGAGTGTCTAACCCATGTTCTTAAGCCTCTCTCTATCGTGTTTTCTTTCCATATTTCTCAACCTTACCTCACCCCATCCTTGAGTGGGAAAAGAGGTCGGGATGACGATGATGATGATGGTGATGATGCTATATTTTCTAGGGCACCAAGAGGGAAGAAAAAATTACCTGTGCAACTGTGCCTTTTGTACGAGGAAAATTATTCTCAGTTTACTCTACATTGTCCTAAAAACTGTCATATTTTAAACATGAATGTTCAGTTGTAAAAACAGGTAAACACTGGAATTATGCTAGTCACGAAGAAGTGCTACAGCAAGGATGTGGAGCCTTAGATTTTTTTTTCATTAACCTACGCGAAATAAACTGCATATGGACGAAAATCTAAGTCAAACTAACGTAAAAAGAGTATAGCACATAATACAATCTCAAAAATTAAAAAAAACAAAAAAAAAAAGGTCTGGCAGTAGAAAGCATAGAATAGTTGGAGTTAACACTGCTGTTGTTATTGGTAGTGGCGGTGGTGGTGATGGTGATGATGTTGACGGTGGTGGCGATGGTGATGATGTTGACGGTGGTGGTGATGGTGGTGTTACTGTTGTGGTTTCTTGTTACTCCGAGTTAATCTAAATGTTATCACATGTGAACAGTTAAATAAGAACGTAATAAAGCGTCACCTACGGTAACGACATTTACAAAAACTGGGGTGATCTTCAACAACGTAGAAAGTAGGCCTAGATAATTATGTCAGCTGCTTATATCATGATGGCGTGAATCTTAAAGTTGTAATAGCATGCTAGCCTAGATTAAGACTATTAGTACATCTAATGTAACTTGTTCTTGTGCAACAGTACCGTAATACAGAGAGGGCATGATCGCACAGACTTTTAAAATAATGATAAATGATAATGATAATGATAATGATAATGATGATGATGATTATGATGATGATGAGCATGATGATGATGGTGATGATGATGAGGATGATGATGAGGATCATCATCATCATTATCATCATTATAATAATAATAATGAGCCAGTATAACAATTTGCTTTCCTGTACCCATATTTACTTGGACTTCAGCGACAACGTTCCCCAGAGTGACAGCTTGTATTAAACTGTAAATAAGAAATCTAAATAAAACAACAAATCCAATGACAGCTTAGAAGAGAATGATACTACTATGCACTTACATAACTTTAGACCATTCTGTCCATTTTAACTTTCTATTAAACTGCCAACTCTCCACCTTGAATGCTGAGCTGTAACAAAAGATAAACACTAGCACATAGAATGAGTCACGAGGAAGTGGTATGGAATGAATGTTAAGCCGGAGCATTGTCTTAATCCGTCCACTTTTACCTGACCCAAAATTACCTTCTACTCATTCTGAATGCTGGGCTGTAACAAAAGATTAACGCTAGAACACATTACTTGTCACGAAGAAGTGGTATGGAAAGAATGTAGAGCCGTAACAATGTCTTATTCTGTTCCCTTTTACTTGGCCTAAAATATCCCTCTCTCCATCTTGAATGTTGGGTTGTAACAAGAGACCTTCACTGTGATATTACGGTGCTTGTCACGAAAATGTTGTATGGGATGAATATAGATCAGCAGCATCGTCTGATTCTGCCAGTGGCCTACGAGAAAGAAGCTACAAGAGTAGGAAACATCTGCTTAATTAACTTTTCTATCGTCGGAACAACTTTCGTATTCTTTTTCAGTTAACGCCAGACGATTTTTTGAACCATAGGAGCCTGAGGATGTTAATACTCGTACTTCTACCTCTCTAATCAAGGGGACAACTTTATAGCATTAGAAGATTTTACTTATCTGGCAGTGAGTCGTAGAAGTCTGTAAGTACAAAACACAGCGAACTACACTTACGGCCAGACAACGAAAGCTTAATAGATTCATGCTGCCGACGGGAACGACACGAAGCATTCAACTCATCAACGTTCCCTGGGTACGCGGGTGTCAGGGGTGGCATTTTAATCAGTCTTCTTTGTTTTGTCTGTCTGTGTACCTCTCAGTCTCTTTATCTTGCTGCATTTTTCTCCTGACAATGCGTGAGCCTCATGTCTAGAGTCCAAATGGTATTGCAATCAGTGTCTGGGTTTGTTCTGCCTTTCTGTACCCCCCCCCCTCTCTCTCTCTTTGTACATTGGTGCATACTGTTAAATAATATATGAATATTTTTTCGATGAACCATGCGAGAAAGTTACATGAATATAACAATCAAATTACTACTGAATTTAATCATACGTGATCAGTGAATGCATTTATTATTGACGATTATGTGAACCACTATTTATAATCACTTACAACAATATATATCATTATTTAATTTAGTTGCATTATAAAGACAAATTATTTTCAATTACTAATATACAATATATTATTTAGGCTCACTGGAGATAACAAAACTTTTTTTTTATGACATAATAAAGTAAAATATTAATACTCTATACTTAACTTCTGTTAAATTAATAATAATAATAACAACACCACCACTTCTACTGCTGCTGCTGCTGCTGCTGCTGCTGCTGCTACTACTACTACTAATAATAATAATAATAATAATAATAATAATAATAATAATAATAAAAATAAGAATAATAAGAATAACTCGAAAATAAAACTTGCAAAATTCAGAAGTCATCGATATAACACTACATCGCCCGTCACACATCTATTTCAGTCCTCTTTAATTATCACAGAAAATTATCAGGCACTAATTCCCTTACCTGGTAATTTACGATTATTGAATTACGCTCGCTCACTTTTACCTCCCTAAATTCTACCCCTTTTTCAAACCCCCCGAGAGAGAGAGAGAGAGAGAGAGAGAGAGAGAGAGAGAGAGCCGTTCACGTTGGCCCTATCTGTAGAGGATAAAGCCAGAACAAATGTCATTTTATTTCCGGGCTGAGGTAGTTTTTTTTTCTCTCTCTCTCTCTTTTTTTTTGGGGGGGGGGGTTCTACTGGCCCTAATTATCTCGCTCCATCCAGGAGTGAGAAACGAGGTATGGGTGCTAATTATAATGAATTTCGTTAAAACTGGCTTTACTAATCGTCCACTAGAACCCCCAACATATCACAAAAACACCTACGCTATTGCCATTGCATCGGTCCAAAATAAAGTAAACTTAGCATGTATTCAGATATGGACTTTGCATCTTATTTATACAAACATTGTGCGAGTTTAATGACGTAAAAAAATCGATTAACGTTGTGGCCGAAAATTCAGAACTCTGTATGTCATTCAAGCTAACCAGAGAGAAATGCACAGCAGCCAAAGGGTTAATGAGCGTAAGCTATTAAAAAAAAAAAAAAAAGAAAAAGCGAGGACACGAACGGAGAACAGGGTCGGGGAGTGAATAAAAATCTTGAATCTCACACACTGACCTCCAAACTTAGATGAAAACTGAGCCACAGGGTTACCTTTTGGAGATAATGGGAGGCGGTGGTGGTCGAATGGTCAGAGAAGTGATCTGCTGTCTAAAGGGAAGCGAGTTCGATCCCACGCTAAAAAAGAGGAAACTGATCCTCCACAAAACTCAAAAGGACGTCATAAAAACTCCCCTGCTGATACGATCGCACCATTCCTGAGTGAGAGGTCCCCATCATGTATTCACCGAGGACAGTGGGCATTAATACCGAATGGTGACATGTGAATGTGGTATCTATCTATCTATCTATTTGTCTATCTATATGTATGCATGCATGTATGTATGTATGTACGTATGTGGGATGAAATGAATGAATGAATTAATGGATGTACACCTATATACTCGTACATATCTGTATCTACCTACCTACCTATCTATCTATCTATTGAGAGAGAGAGAGAGAGAGAGAGAGAGAGAGAGAGAGAGAGAGAGAG
>JAGKTI010008574.1:0-10741 GCA_018397915.1 Birgus latro
ATTTTTTGCAAATATTTTTAAAGAGTCAGTCGGAGCACGGATTTGCTCGGTGGGATGGGCACGGCGCGCCTCCGACAACCCTGCAGTTAAGGGGTTAAAAGAAACTGAAATCATTGAAACTTGAGAATACAATGAGAAAATACTAAAACAATCCCATTAAGTGCTAGGGTAAGGAAAAAGCAGAAGAAAACTACAAAATAAGTAGTCCTGTGCCTCCTGAAGGATTACCCTTATTTTAATTTTGTCTTGATTGTTTCCTGTTGACAGCCATTGTTTTCCCAATAAATTTCCACTCATCCTCATCCATTCCAGTATTGTCTGATCATTCTGGCACCAAAGTCAATCCATCTTCACTTATTTCATCCCTAAGTCAGTCCTTAACACTTTAACTACCTCACTTCGCCCCACCTAATTTAACTTGACACAACTTACTAGAATGACTGGGAGACAAATTAACCTGTTAGCCATTCTGACAAGCACCTCCCCTCCCCCCCCCTTTTTTTTTTTACTGGAGTGTATAACCTGCCAGGAAACTGATACTTAAGTTAGCTACATTTCATTTGTCTGGGTCGGATATGCAGGGTTCATAATCATTGTAGCAGTTAAAATAATCCTAAAAGATTGGAAGATATTTGGCTAAAAGAATGTTTCTGGTGATGCTTTTATTTTAATTTTTTTTTTTTTTCTTAGTTGAAGGGAACACTCTTGCAAGCTTCTGGCCTTTGGTTCCTTCTTCCTTGCATAAAAAAAAAAACTTCATTTTGGAATTAGAGAGAGGTGCCTTCATGTGGTGGCACTGATATAGCTAGGTGGCATTGCTGCCTGGTTGGACAATTGTGCCTCAGCTCCTCCCATTCAGCAGAAGGAGGATGGTGGCTGTGAGAAAAAAGCAATTTCAGCCTATAGTCCTCAGGAATCACATCCAGATGAACCTGGCACCACCACATCAACCACCCTGTATTTTATTCTCAACACCACCACACAGTTTTATTCAGCTTGCGTGCACACCATACTCTATCTCTATCTATAGTCTTTGAGTTATTTGTTTTACGGGGAGGGGCACTAACCCTCCACCAACCCACTTGTTGAGACATAGGGAACATGTATGGGTTGGTTATTTGGTTACCACCCAGCATTGTAAATGGTTTCCTGGCTTACAGGAAACCATTACGCTTGTCACTGAGTGTAAAGCCACCTGAAAAGGAAAGAAGAGTGAGAAAAAGTGACAGGAAGGATGGGAGAAATAGGAATAGAGTAGGGCAGACACAGAAAAAGAATGATAATAGTGAAGGAAGAAATAGGCAGACCTACATCAAGTGAGTAGATGATGGTTGGCACCACCTACCTTAGTGAAGGAGTTAATAAATCCACTGTCCAGGTTTTCGAGTTTGGAAACTCCTGTGCTAAATCAAATTGGCAGAAGAGTAAAAAAAAAAAATAATGCTGCATACCTTTGGATTGATGGGGTTATGGCAATACTGTAAGTCAGATTTTTATTCTGCTTTACCTGAGGGCTTTACGAGCAGTAATACTGTAATTTGAGCACTGTAATGGCAAAAGTCTAGTTGTTGTTGTTGAGTAACCCCAGACTGTCTGGCCAAGCAGACCCATCAACCGCAGGTAATCAACTGCCCATGCAGGTCCATCCTGTGCAATAAATTGGAGTTTCCCTGCAGTAGACAACACCTCACCACAACAGGTGTGGGACAGAGTGTGGGGTTCCTCTGCCCAGTTAAGAGGGGCACCATAGTAGGCTGCACATAATCCTACAGTTTGGTTATATGATTACTGAGACTACCCAGCATTTAAGTGGTCTTCTTGGTTACAAGAAACCGTTGGGCTTGTCATTCACTGGAGAGCTACTTGGCGATGACTGTATTGGATGGCCTTCACAGATGGTATGTGGGTCATGTGCTTTCTGTAAGCCCATCTTAGCTTCCTAAAGTGGAAATATGAGTATGGTAATAAAAGTGGCAGGAAGAAGGGGAGAAATATGAAGAGAGGAGGGCAGACAGATAACAGCTGATAGAAGTGAAGAAAGAAGTTGGCACCACTAAATCAAGTGAGTGGATGGTGGTTACCACCATCTGCCACTGGCAAAAGTTTAATTAAGCAAACATTCATATTGTATTGTATATTTTACTTTATTAATGTTGTGTACAGTACACCCTTGCTGAAGCAGACCTTGGTAGACCGGATATTGGATTTAACGGTGGTTGGGGTTCATCACTCACATAATTCCACTCGGGGAGAAGTGAGGCTGGTCACTCTCATCTTAAATGTCAAGACCAACTTGTCTGGCCTCAGGCTTGTACGTTCCTCATGGGGCAGCATAGGATTGGATTATGGATGGATGGATAAGAAAATAGTATTTGATGAATATGAAAAAAAAAAAAATCAAAGCATTACCTCCTTCAGTTCATTGCTAGTGTTGTCTCTTAGTTTTTGTACAGGATGGAAAACGTTCAGAAAATTCACAGAACTCCGGGATTGTTTGCAGAGACCTAAGGGTAGTAACTTTACTCAAGACTTTTTTTTTTTTTTTTTTCCCTCCCTAAACTTCCTCAGTTTTCTTATGTTTTCAGACAGGTTGATTGTGCATCCCTTGAACTGTTACTGTGCAAGGTTAGAATATTATCCTGGCCTTTTAACGTAGGGGAAGGGAAGTTGTATATGCAGGTTGGAACCCACAGCCAAAGAGTATTGCAGAACCATCTGTCTTAATGGCTACAGTAAGGTCTAATTTGCATCTATAATAAAAGGGCTTTCATTTAATCCAGTGGAGTTAGAGCTCTGTATGAACCTGTGTACTGTATGTTATTGGAGACATATGCAGGTACTTACACAAACACATTTTCGGAAGAACTCCAAGCTTGTCATCTTTGATCAGAGTTAATTCAGCCCTTTACTCATATACATTGGTATCATATGAATATGATCATGTAAGAAAAAGTGAAAATTTTAATATTTCTAGGATGGACAGCTGTATTATAAGATAGTGGAAAGGAAAAAAATTATAATTGGAGAGAGGAAGAGTAGCATAAAAATTAAATTGCAGAAAGTTGGCATATACAGTAACTGTTTACAAAGCTGATTAAAGCATAGTACAGGTATGTAAAAAAAAATATGTGCCGGTACTTCAAGGATGTCCTAGTAATTGTTTTAATTCTGGAGATGTACCCAGTGCACAAGGCATTTGCATTCTTGTAAGGGACTTTTATTAAAAAGACATGCAGCACCTTTCATCCCTTCCCAGTGAAAACATGTCATTTTTAGAGAAAATCATACATATACTGTATTTGAAAACCTGAATAATTTCCGGCTTAAAGCAAGAACAGTTGTCTTTATTACTAACGTACTGTACATTATTGGTTCACTCATTCATCATCCAATCCCATATTGCCCTGTATACACAGGAGTATAGGACCTTCCAGCTAGGTTGCTCATTCCTATCATTAAGGCAAGGGTGACCAGCCTCAACCCCTGAGTGGCATTGTGTGAGCAATAAACTTATTCCCTCACTATCCCTTAAATGGAAATCTAGCAGGCCCCATCTGGTTGGAGCACCTCAGCCCACTTGACCACCAGGCATCATTATTAAGTTATATGGTTACCACTACCCAACACAGTAAATGGTTTCCTGGGTTACTGGAAATTATTTGACTTGTCCCTGAGTTTAGAGTCACTGAGAGAGAGAGAGAGAGAGAGAGAGAGAGAGAGCGAGAGAACTACTTCAAGGGAGTGGTGAGTGGGTGATGGATGCTCCCACTTAACATCATTGGTGGGGAAGGAATTATTACTGATTTTTGCTTCTCTGTTGATATTCCTACCATATGTTATGTTTCAGGTGAGTGGTAACAGAGAAGAGGACAGCAGGTGCATTACATACAAGTCATGCCAGTCACTGGATGAGAGGAGGCAGTGTGGACTCTGCTTTTGCCACAGTGTAAGATATATGTCCACTTGGAACTGTACTGTATTGGTGGGTGTTGTTTTGTGGTAAGTTAGCACCAGGACTGCAAGATGATGATGCGCACATTCTTCATGGCTCTCTGTACACAAAGTGCATTGTAGCATGTGTTCCCAAACTGGGAGGGGGAGGGGCATGAAGTCATGTGCAAATTATAATTATGATTGTTGCATTTATTTTTTTATTTTCTAAACCCTGTCCCTACTCCACCCAGAGGTGGAGAATGCCAAGATGATGATGATGAATGATTGTTATTTTTTATTTATTTATTTATTTTTTATTTAATTTTTTTTTTTTTTGGTAGGTGGGGGCACTCACCATCCACTCACTCAGTGTAGTGCTGTTTTGGGTGTCTGCCCTTTCCTCTCTTCCTTCCTTCCTCATCTGTCTTTTAGCCTTCATTCTTTCCTCTTCCTTCTGCCTACGGGTGACTTTACACTCCCTCTTCTGTGTTTCTTTCCTTCATTCTTTCCTCTTCCTTCTGCCTGTGTGTGACTGTACACTGAGTGACAAGCCAAATGGTTTCCTGTACACCAGGAAACCATTTACTCTGCTGGGTGGTAACCATATAACCAGATTATGGCACCTGGTGGTTTAGTGGGTAATTAAGGTGCTCCAGTTGGATTAAGCCTGTGAAGGTTTATATCCATGGGGTGGTTGGGGTTTATTGCTCACATAATGCCACTCAGGCAAGTGAGGCTGTTCACTCTCATCTTAAATGCCAGGACCAATTTGCCTGGCCCTGGGCTCTTATGCTCCTCATGGGGCAACATAGGATTGGATGATGGATGGATTATTATTTTTATTATAATTATTATTATTATTATTATTATTACCACCTGGTATTTTTTTGAGGAGGGAGGGAGGGAACTGAGCTTTCCAGAGAGAAATTTCTGTGATTAGATTTGCCACACAGCATCTTGTATAACCAGACTTTAGCAGATTCTTTTACCAGTTCTCATTCCATTCACTTCTCTCCTCACACCTCTTGTACATGTCACTGATGCCACACTGATTTCCTGTTTGTCTCCCACTACACCACCACCCACCAGTCTTCCCACGGCCTCATCTGCGTTAACATTATGGGATGATTCAAACTCTTTTGTTTTGTTTGTAAAGGTTCCAACATGCTTACAAGTGTCAGCTTTGGTCACCTAATGGCAGCTGTCCACATTGCGCATTCTCCAGCAGCCACTTTAATCACTTCTTCATCCCAGAGGCCTCTCTCTGTGACACTGTTCCTGGTTTTTATCGGTCTGCCTTTTACCCTCCACACCAAGTTGTCATCCTTTGTCCTCTCCATGTGCCCAGACCATTTCATCTACCTCTTCTCATCACATCACTAATGTATTCAAGTTCCATCCTTCTCTCTCTCATCACTTGCAGTTTAATTCCCCCAGACTTGTTATTCATGGGTGTGCTACACATCCAACTAATCATTATCATCTCTGTACATTTAAGCCTATGAATATTCTCTTTGCCTACTGTCTAACTCTCACTACCATACAGCATTACACATTAATACATGCTGCATACAAAGACCCAGTAGTGTGAAGGGAGAGACTTCTCAGAGTCAAGAGAGGCAACAGCTCCTTGAACATCCTTCAGCCACTCCCTACCCTACCCACAGAGCAAGCTTCAGTCCCACCTGCGGCACATAACATGTCCCCCAAATGACAAAACTCATCCAGCAACTGGGATGAACTGTCAGATGTCAATAGTTTTGTTCTTGGTGTCATTTGAAAGCTAAGAATGTGTAGATTAAGAGTCTGCTAAGTGACCTTATGTCACCCTTGAGCATTTGGCATAATTCAAGATGGCATCCAAGCTGGCCGTTGGATTAGAAATAAGTTTCATTCACAAAGATACACATTTGAATTGTGTAAGTTTCCATGTTTTTGTGGTAATTGTGTACCAAACCCATGTGAGAAGCATTTGCAACCAGCTGTTGCATGATGATGCTGCATGATGATGCAGATAATTTAGATGGGGCCGTAAATGATCTAAGAAATTACTTGACTGTTTGAGAAAGAAATATTCGATCATATCAAATCTAAATTCTGATGAAGTATCAAGCCAAATCATGTTTCTAACATCTCAAAACAGGAAAAATTTATTGATATGCACCACATAATGCATATTAAGCTTCTATATAGCTTGCACATTAATTAACACTTTACAGATATCAAAACACCATGGAAATACCAAATTTATGGCCAACACAGCAGTGAAATTCTACCAGAATATGACTAAATTGTACAGCCGTAAAATTGTACCAAACGTAAATCACATGTATTAATTAGAGCTGCCTAGATATTGAAATAACATTTGAAATTATATTACAAAGTTTCAATATGATGAACATTTATGTTGTGAGAAAGTATACAAAAGGATGCTCTTTACCTTCCAAATCATGAGTGAAACTACAATATCGGATACATTTATGTGAAGCTACAAAACTTGGTGAATGTTTTTGGCGTATCCAATGGAGCCAGGATTCTGGGGGCTTGAATGATGAGTGACTGGAAGCGTAACTCATTGGATTGGGCAAATTTGGGCTGTCTGGACATTGCTACTCCTCACCCTGCCCTAGGGTGGGAAAAGAAGTCCGGATGATAATGATGATGAGATCTTAACCTGGCTAGAATTATTCAGAAAGGTCATTCAAGTATCCAAAATCTTAAAAATTAATTACACAAGAGAGATAATTCTCTCAGATTCAAAGAGCAGCTTCTGGAAACACAGAAGCATCCTATTTGAGCATGTCAAGAAATGTAACGCTATGTATACAGTTTTACACGAGTCAGGCAAAGAGTGACATTAATGCCCTTTGGTCAACCTGATTACTAAGCATGTGTATTAAAACATTCATGTCCCCTGCAGTTGCAGAAAATTGTGCCAGGCAAATTGGCTGCTCTACAACCACAGTGGAGTGTCTGGCATGGTGCTTCACTTTTGCAGCTGCACTGTATTAACTTTAGTACACTGTCTGGTGCCAGAGGGACATTTTGAGGCACTGTTACAGCATCTAAGGACTTGTTTGGATTATCCTTAATTCATCCAAAATTTTCAGAGTCCATGCATGGGGGATGTGGGTCCTTCACTGATTTCCAAACGCATGCTTGGTAGTGAGCACGCTTGACATTCTGTGCAAAGGATTCATTTGTAGGTGGGAAAGAGATAAATGTCTCGGACTAGTAACATGCAACCATGAAATTTGTGGCTGGTTTCACCACATCTGATGGTGCATGAGTATCGCCAAGAACACAATGCCTTTAGTGCATCATCTTTCCCAATACCATAACTAGAAGCCACAGTGTCACTTCCAGACAACACATGAGCCACAAGCAAATTTTTTGTTATTGCTTCATGCTTGTCAACTTTCTTATTTATGTCAATGATAGCTCTGTCATTGATCAGTGATTCCATGATTATTGTTGTTGTGATATTTTATGTCAAGTAGTAATACAACAGGAGGATAAAAACATCCGTGTCATCTGAGATTACAGCAGTTCCTTGTGGAGAGTCTTGAAGAAAGAGAAGAGGTGGTTGTATGGTGATACCATCAGCCTCTTCATGGGTAGTATCCCTATCATGCCAGTGTACCACCTCATCACCATTACTGATCTCAGTGGGAGTTGTCTTTTGACCTGTTATTCCTGATTTGTGGTTTTGAAGGCTCTTGACATATTTTTACCACCATATGCTCTGCATGTATCAAATAATTCAACAGAATTCCAAACACTTGTTTTGTTTTCTGTCATGGCAAGAAGAAGAGTTTCCAATGCACCATCTTTATCACAGTTATCAGCACTGATTTTTCTAACTGATGTTACCAAATTTGGTGACATGAATTTCAACCTGCAGTCTTCATGATATCTTGCATCAGCTGCATGGAGGTCACTGACGGCTCCCTCAAGACGAAGTCAAACATCAGCAGCCCACTCGTGATTTCATTGTGTACAGATGTTGAAGGTGGAATCTTTGAATGACTTTTTTTTCTCCTTGTTCCATCATTTCTCAACACGTATAAGCTGGTCTCCATCTTGAGGGGATTTTGGGATCTTTAAATAATGAACACTTTTCACCACAAATGATGCGGTACTCACGAATTGAAAATTGCTTACCTGTATCCACCGATAGTCTTGTTCATTTTGATGGACCTGGGTCACTAAATACCTGCTTTTCATTTCTCTTTAGGTGTCTTAATATGTGCATGCTTGACGTATATGAAGAAACACATGACGTGGCACAGTATTTTAATGTTCTCATCTGTGACCATATTTTCTTCAAGGTGATCTGCTTTCCCATCATTATATTTTACTGCATCTAATAATATTGCTAATCCTACAGGAACCACATTCAATCAGTCAGCCATGTTTATCACTGCAGTTGTACTGTATTTAAATGCAGAATAACAGAAGCGGTCAGTCATTTTTCTTCCCTGAGATATTAAGCATTCACCTGCACCACATACTGCAATACTACTCTTCCACCAAATCCACTACCATGCACTGCACAATTTTTCTCCCTGGTTAAATTCAGTTAGTTGATAATTATTGGAGTACACTCGATCATCAAGTAATGCGGACAATAGGGACTGGACAAGGACCGTGCTGCTCAAACGTGTATCACTCAAACAGTGTGTTTGCATGTATAACAGTACAATGTGTCCTGGCGACTTTCCAAAACTCTCTCGTTTGCCCCTGCTTACTACCCTGCTTCACAGAAGTTACCCCCTACTTATACCCATCATCTGGTAAAACACTGGAAGATTTATAACTGTTGTAATTAAGAACATCAGTGGTATTGAAAATAGCATTAACAAAAACAAAAGTTGGGCTGAGTACAGTATTCTCGTATTGTTGGTGCATAGCTGCCCAGCACTGTCCCCCTGCCCCCCACCCCCAGTGTTGTTGTTGTTGTCATAAAGTTTCACCTCCTCTTGTATCACATGGCTTCGGTAGGGACATTTGGCCATATGCTTTGTTGAAAATTTATTGGTTTCACAGTTTTAGGGGACAAAATGGAACAAAAATATTTGCTAATCATTAAAAAAAAAAAATCTTTCATCTATGTGTTCTCGTAAGTTAGCGTTCAGTTTCACATTCTTCTTTCAGTTTCACACATCCTAACACATTTTGGACCAACTGAGCATATGGCCGGTTGGTCTTTCTCAGATGCATCACATAATGCCCCATGAGCTTCTCAGTCAGGGTTCCCACGCACGATCATCTTTATCTTCTCCCGGTCCTGCCAAATCATTCTGATGGTTCATTCTTTCATGTCATGATATTTTGCCATTTGTACCTGCCTGTTTCCCTGCTCTAACTCGTTTACTCTTTTACTTCTGGGCATACATGAAGAAGCGCAGTTTTCTGGATGGTTGGGGCTGATCACACGGCATGACTAAGAATCAGTGTCCTCACTTGACATTCAAACACAAGAAAAATCTTGCTGCACAGTGCGGGTAGAACTTGGTGTGATACAAAAGAGGACTGAAAGCTGTATGCTTAGTTGGTCCAAAATGTGTTGGGAAATGCGAAATTGAACGAAGAATGGGCAGCTGAATGCTAACTTACAAGAACACGTGGATGAAAGAGTAATTATTTTCTGATTAACATACATTTTCAATCAATTTCATCCCCTAAAATTGCAAAACCAATAAATTTTCATCTAACCATACAGCTCTGAGTATGCTCAGGACAGGCACATGGATGTAAGCCGGCCAATCGTGGCGAGTCTGGTGGGTGACATCATCGTATGTAACTTTCAAATTTCGTCGCCAGGCCAGCTAACTTCCTGCATGAGCTCAAGTTTTTCTGTGTGTTGATTATGACATGTTGCATTATGCTGAGCATATTAGAACAAAAACGTGTCACTCGGCCGCGCGTTACCTAAGGATTGAGTGTAATCAAACATTATGTTACTGGACAGTCACATTCATATACTCCTTGTACCGTTTCCTTTTCATCTGCAGAAATTACTCTGACCATAAAAGCATTATTCAATACTGCCACCACCAGTCATTACCAGCCATCATACAAGGTACCGGAAAAAATACTGTGTTAGCAACACAAAAGTAAAAAAATATACAGGAATAATGAGTACAGCAGAAACAGGCATGCAAAAATGCAGTGAGCTGGTGTAGTGAAACCATTATTTCGCCATTTCATTTACCAGCTTGATTAGAAAAGTATTTCTATAAACAAATTATTTTCATTGTCAAGTTATTCATGGAAATAATGGAAACTGTACCACTGCTGTACAATTTGTTAGGTTCTTCAAGCATCACATCAGCACATTTTGTAGTTGGTGGCCATCTTGGACACCATCTTAAATTACTCAAAATGCTCAAGGATGACTAGAGGGCACCCAGCAAATTCTTAATTTGCACATTCTTAGCTTTCAGATGACACCAAGAACAAAACTATAAACAGCATTTGAAGGCAACCCCCTATAATCTTGATATGGCTGCCAGACTATCATGAGACTCCAGCAAGGTCACTCCTTTCCCAACTTTCTGTCTGCATGCTCTCCCCTAAATACCACACACACTACTTCAGCATTATTTTCCAGCCTACCACTAATACAACTGCTCATATGCATCCCTTATCACAAACACTGCACAAGATGGAGTTACTTTGCACACCCACCTGGCAGACTGCTGCATTTACTGTATTTATTTTTATTTTTTTTTCCTCACTTGTAGCCAGCCAGTGGTGTGCCAGTACCCAGACCTGGCTTCGTGGGAAAGCTTATGGTCTCTCA
>JAGKTI010008574.1:10964-33248 GCA_018397915.1 Birgus latro
TAGTCCTTCCTTCTCTTCCTACCTCTAGTATTAGTCCTTCCTTCTCTTCCTACGTCTAGTATCAGTCCTTCCTTCCCTTCCTACCTGTAAGATTTAACAATATTGTTTGTTAGCATATTCGTAACTGGATGATGGTTATAATGGGTGATGTTGTGGGTGGAAGCGTCAGAAGAGAAGCTCTGCTGGTGAGGCTGGAATCAAATTACTGTATTTCCGTAAGTTCTGTTTATACTATGAAAGAAACTTAAACATGACAGGTGCTAAGAACAAAATTTATGCATTATATACAACTGGACTGTACCAGAATAATTTAGGTACGAGTAACTTGACTTTAGCAAAATTAAATTATTTATTTTCTTAAGGGGAGAGAGGGGATGAGAATTCTATGGAAACTAAAAGGGGGGGGGTACCATGTCAAAATCCTTCAGAACCACTGCTGTATAGTGTTGTCAGGTTTAGAGATGTGCATCTAATGGCAGCTCTTGTTCCAGGTCCACAGCTGAAGTCAGTGAAGCAGAAGCATCAACAGCGTGCTTACCAGTTCTTAATATCAAAAATTGTAGAGCAGAATGAGGTCACATCTTGCTGTCCAGAAGATTTTTGGATATTATCTTCTGAGCACAGCCAGCTGAAATCATCTTGCAGCATTTTTTGTATGTTCATAAAATTCAATGTATGTGAATCATTTCATGTGTGGCAAGGGTGGCACCTTGATATTTTATCTTTTGTGGTATTTTTGAATGTAAGTTTGCTGTGCTGATGTGGAATGTGCAGAAGCTAGAGGATATACATTCTTTGTTAATATTGGTACTAATTTAAGTTGTGTTGACAACTGTATTTTAGTATTAATATGAATATTTCTTATTTGTCACTGATGTTGGTCATTGACTATTTAGGTGGCAGATAACAAGGCCAGTAGTGAAGTGAAGAAAAATATACTGTATAGTAGAATAAACTTGTCGGACAGTAAGGGAGTAGACATGATGGAGGTGATGAATGAAGAGCCTGGGTTGAGTCTGGAGTGTGGGGTGAGTGAGGAAGGATGCAGCAGTGAGAATGAGGTCAACCAAACCTCCCTTACTCTAACTGCTGTTGAAGCTGCTGCCTTGAAGTGTTTTGAGTGTGGTAAAGTGTTCAGCTGTAGGAGCAAACTTTCACGTCATTTGTTAGTCCACTCTGGAGTGAAGAGATTCAAGTGTGGTGAATGTGGTAGTCTTTTTGGTCAGAAAAGTTCCCTCACCCAACACTTACTTGTACATTTAGGGGTGAAGAAGTTCCGATGTGGCGAGTGTGGCAAACTTTTTGCTAAGAAAAGCCACCTCACCCAGCACTTTACAGTTCATACAGGTATAAAGAACTTTGGTTGTGAAATATGTGGTAAGATGTTTGGCAGAAAGACAGACCTTACCCAGCACATACTAACTCACTCAGGAGAGAAGAATTTCCAGTGTGATCTGTGTTACAAAATGTTCCCCCATAAAAAATCCCTCATGCGCCATTCACTGATTCACACCGGAGTGAAAAAGTTTAAGTGTGAACAGTGTGGTAAAATGTTCCTTAAGAAATACCACCTCACTCAGCACGGACAGACTCATTCTGGCATAAAGAGATTCAAGTGCGAGGAATGTGGCAAATTTTTCAGCCACAATGGCCATCTTACTAAGCATAAACTAATTCATTCAAGAGTGTAAGTGTGGAATGGAAGAAAGGGTGATTGATTGGAGTGAAATGTGGAATTAATGAAAGGATAAAAGGGGATACACTGATATTTTGTAGGCATATTAAAAGAATGCACATAGATAGGATGCCAGAGAATCCTTTGAAAGTGAGAGCAGGAGTTGTGTTGGTAGAGGCCGATCATATGTGGTATGGCATGGGAGAGAGGAAGAGGTGCAGAATATCGATGGGAGAGGAGGAAGAGGAGTGTCTGAGAGATTGCAATAGGTATGTGAGGATAAAGTAGCCTGGGGGTGGTTCTCCTGTGGCCATTCACTGTTGGTAGGCTTCCAGGAGGCAGCAAAGCATTGGAGATTATGATGATGATGTAAGATCATGGTAGGCAATTTAATATTTCTGTGACAGTGGGGGCTTTTTATTCTGTTTGTTCTACTTCTAATCCAGTCAGTTTTATTCAGTTTGGGGAAGGCCTTTCTTCATGAATGGGTCAGTGGAGGCTATATCTAACCTCTTTTATTCAAAATGGCCCACATAAGCTGATCATCTGAAGGTAGCAAGAATAAAGAATAAGTCAGTGAATTTATATTCTCTTCTTTCTATGATATTCAACTGTGGAGAGAATTTTCCAAATGGAGGGAGTAGACCCTTCACTAACTAGGAATCTCTCGCAAGTTGTATTCGTATTGTTTACAAAGGCTTCAACATGCTTGCATGTGTCGGTCTTGGTCACCTATTGGCTGGTCTCCATGCTGCTCGATCTCGGGCAGCCTCCCTGTTTAGTCCCCTATCCCTGAGGTCAAACTCTATGACCTCATCCCAGGTCTTTTTTGGTCTGCATCTCACAGATGGGAATGATTTGATGCAGAAGATCAAAGTCACATTTCTTGTGCTTAGGATGTCTGCATTTAACTTCTTAATAGCTGCATCTCTCCAATAGCTGAATAAAATCACTTGATGGTAGCAAGAATCTTTGTACATTTGAGCCTAAAGTTAGCCCTCCATTTTGGCAGCTAATTGGCGCCAAACTAATGTCACCAAATCCAAAGGCTTAATTAAATGGAGAAAATTTTAATTGGCTCTTGAGGGGCCAATAAAAAGCTTGATTTTTCTGCTATTCCACTTTTATTCTATTGTTGAGAGATAATAAGTAATTAGTATATTAACATAACTTTTGAAAACTAACCCATAAACAGAAATTAAGGTGCACTGATGGACTAAACTAGTGTCCAAGGCTGACAAAGTTAAGCTAATGTCCAAACTCCATGGCCCCCCCCTCACAGTCCACTCCTCCGCCCTCCTCTGCCACTGCCTCTGTTGCTGCTTCCGCCTCTGCCATCATTTCATTAAAACTTTCAAACTATCCATTGGCAAGTCATGTTTATCTTCTTCCATGACATCCTCCACATTTACACTCAGTTTCCGCTATCACTTGTTTTCTTCTTGTTTGTGGTTGGAATAGCGAGTGATCAGATCATGTTTACGGTCCTTTACTTTCTTGTTATATTTTTCCTGGTATTGACCTCCTGTTTTATTGAGATGACCAGTCATCATCTGACGGGCTTCCTAATTTGGTTCAGTCAGTTCTTTCTGCTCTTGTATGTGGTCTGAATCACTTAACAGCTTGGACAAGACATGAATTGTTGGCACTGGCATTTGTTGCACAGTTTTTGGAGTTTCTTGCTGTTCTTCAATTTCTTCTCCCAATATAAGTAAGCAATTTAATGCACAAGTTCAGCATAGAAAAGATTGTGAATATATCAGACATTAACCCGTGCAGTCCAGTGACAAACTTTGTTTTATTCTTGCTATCTGTATTTATTTTATTCTTGCTATCTGCAGTTGATTTGATCCCTCAGTAGCTGATACTGTTTTTCTGGAGTTGGATAGAGCATTAAATAACAACTTGCAAGTTTTGGGCTACAAGGAAATTGAAAATATTGACATTGGTAACTTTCATTGTATCAGCATAAGTCCTCTTTGAAATAGGTAAATATTGGATGAATATAGCTTTGATATGTTATCAAGTACTTGCTGAATAATGTTATGCTTCAATTCAGTGATAAAGAAGGAAAATGATTAGCAATTTCTCAAACACCTTGAAAAGATGCTCTTCAATATTGTCCAGGTACTTTTCCTTATTTGGGACAAAATTAAAGCACAGCATTTTTCAGGAATTACTTGATATGCCGTCACAGCCATTATCACATGATGTTTTTCTGATTTAAGCACAGTTTGTGCTAATAATTTGAAAATGATTAATGTTGATATGTTCAGCTACCCTGTAGCCCAAATTTCACAATTGGCCAATTGGTCTCTTCATTACTATGGATCATTCCCAACATTTAATAAAAAAAATTACCAGGAGATACCAAGAACAAAATAGAGTATGCATCATTGAAATGAGGGAGTTAATATTCACTCCTGTGTGATTATGAAAAGTTTGGTTGCTGTATAAATGAAAAGTATACAGTAAGCAGGCATTTTTATACACAACATTAACCCATTACCTGTGGCACAGGGAAAATCTGCAACTAATCTTGCAGCTCTCCAGTTGATTTTTTGGTGATTCTGGCTCATGTAGGATGTAACAAAATATGTGTGTTTCAATTTTTAGGTCAGTGTGTATGGTATGTCTCCCACTACAGTGTCCTGGACTCTATTTTCAGAAAAAAAAAAAAAATGTACCATATATATATATTCCATCATCAAAAACCAGTTTTATGGGCATGAGATGAGGAAGGCTATAGTGAGTGTGCAAACTTGCAGGTCGGTATGTACCGTAATTTAATGAGCACCAAAAAGTAATTGGCGGGAAATTTGCTTGTAATCAGTCTCTGTTGAGGTACAGTACATCACACTAAGAGCCAGGTTTATGAGATAAGATAGTAAATGTGGTGCCACACACTTTAACATTCATTCACAATGATTGTGGAGTGATTAATAGCCACATGAGTGAAGGGAGATGTATGTACAAGCAGTCGTATACTGTACACAGCTGAAGCTTAGGCAAGATTATAGACATGACCCTTGGTAAGCTGTATATGATGTGGTAACTGTATTCTTCCATTATATTTCTACAATCAGTTTTTGTTTCCTTCACAAGAGATTGTCATTTCATCATGGTGATGTTATCTCTGTGAGGAGCCTATGACACACACTTAGCTGAATAAATTGTACCAGGAATTGCTGGAATAGAACACTAGCATTATTCCAAGGAGAAGGTTAATGGTGATAGTATTAACAGTCTTGAGGCTCATAATTATGACACGTGAATGATACTGCATAATGTCAACTGGAATTAAAATACTACAGTTGTTCTGATCATGAGTGACAGTAATAACATTCACAGGCTGTTATGACTCTCGGTGGAATACCGTAACACTGTTTAACGTTATGTTAAAAATACCTGTACTGGAGTCGTATTGAGTGTGAAAGTTAATGATAAACAGTACTGTATTAATATTCCCAGATTCTCATGACTTGGTCTTAGCTGAAAAAGATTGTCTGATGTTAGGTGTTAGGTGGAATGAAAATATTTGTGATCATGAAAGTTATTGGTGACAGTATTAACACTTTCCAGTTGTTATGACTCCCTTTAAGCTGACCAATTATTTATCATTAGCTGGGTTAAATATACTAGAGTTATCCCCATCATGAGAGTTAATTGATAATTCATGAGTACTTGTAGTAATACACAGCACTGGCAGTACTATTTATTACTTGGTTGTAGTGGAGAACAAAAATTCATCACTTCAAGTTGTTTTAAGTTGCTGATGAAATAACCTAGTTTCTTTACTCAAAAGTTACTCCTCATTCTTTTAAAATTTTGGTCTCAACTCCATCATGAAGCAGAAATATGTCAAAGTTGTTTCACGTAAGGTCACATTTTTAATGTAAACACCCAGGACTTAGTGAGGAATAATTCTTTTTTTTCTCAGGAATTACTTCAGCTTTCACAACATGGTACATTATTAATCTGGTTACCTGCAGTAATAATGAAAGTTGTACCACACATAGAAAATCTTTTATATTGTTGTAGTCCAGTAATTAACCCCTTCAATCCTTTTTTTTCTGTTGTTTTTTTGTTTTTTGTTTTTTTTGTTAGGTGATGCTTTTCCTTCATCAACCCTCCCACTACAATTCTCTCACTTTAACCCTTTGAGATTTTTGGCCCTCCGCTGATTGTGTATGTGCCAGATTCAGCTGGGCGCACATGGAGCGCTCCATCGCACAGCGATATTTGTACTTAATCAGTGACTGTACACTAACTTTTTATGGTAGGCTAATGAATTGGTACTGTTTTAAAGCAGAATAGTTGCTCTTTATTGTAGTATGGTTGAAGCTAAAAGGCCAATAGGATGAGTAGAAGTTAGCCGACAAGGAAAAACCGCACACCTTTCCGTAGAAAAATATAAAAAAGAAAAAGGAGTATTAGATTTATGTGAAATTTGATAGCACCATGTCAGTCTACAGTAAATTCCCTTTCTATTGATGTATAGTTTATGGCAATTTATGTTAGTTTTCACAGAAAAAAGTGAAAGCTCTCTCTGTCACGCTGGCAAATATCAATGCTGGTAATACTGATATTATTCATGGTAAAAACCTATTTATTATGCATACTTATCACATGTACTCGTCACTGTAAAAAACAGATACAGTAGTTGGAAAAGGATAAACAGGATAGTATATGTGGAACAAGGTTAGATAGGAGATGGAAAACATGCAAAAAAATATATACAGTATATACCATATTGTTTCGTATGACTTGAATTCGAGTCATCAGAATCTTAATGGTTGGATTTACAATGACTCGAAAATGCGTCAACGGAATCTCAAAGGGTTAACTTGGCCCAGATTTTTATTCTTGTGCAGCTTATTTCATGTAGGTCAGTGGCATAATAATGAAACATTACGCTTCTATATCCTTTTCATGATGAGCACCATATTCTAGTGTTAATCTCTGCTTACAACCCAGCATTCATTTTCAAGCCAAGTTAAAGTAAAATGAGTATAGTATAGGCCTGTCCTGAGCTGAATCAAATCAGCAAAGTAGGAAGAATGGGGTGGAAAGATGTCGTTATACTGAAAAGGTTACATCAGTTTGAACAAATCACAGCTAACACTGATTTGAATGCTATGCACAAAAATACCATAAATGCCATTGGGGCCAATAATTATATTTTTCACTGCACTGTGTCACTCTTGGCTCTGATGGGTGCTGAGGACAGACACCATATAATATTGACTCTAAATGGTGTGGTGTTTTCTTAAATAAGTCCTGGAGTAATGGAAAGTCGTTTATACAGTAGTTTGTAATTTTATTAACATTGTCTTCATACTTTTTTCTTTTTTTTACAGAATATGCAGTTCAAACTTACTTTCCTTGCAACTGTCAGTATCTCACAAGCCATTTTAATACCATAAGGCCAAGATGATGACATAATTTGTTGTCCCTAATAATATCCAACATCCCATATTACTTAGCCCATCAGGAACATAGGGCACTGAGGCCAGGCTTAAGTATGGAAAACATTGTTGTGTAAGGCATTTTACTGTAATTTTATTTTTGAATATTAAAGAAGCAAACCTCAGAATATACCATACTGAACCTTTTCAAACCAATGTTGTGTTTCTTATTAGGTCACCACCAGAAAATTTTATTCACCTTAATGGAGGTTTATGGAGGGTCAGTAAAGGCTATAGCTATCCTGGCACACTCAAAATGTCTCCATTGCTAAATACAGACAAAAGAGAATGAATTGTAAAATACAGCACTGTGTTGAAGGGGTTACTTTAATCTTGTAATAAAATACCCTCTTTTCCAGTGTAAGGCATAAAAAATTAGGTCATAAACTGTCATCAGCTCTACAAGACTGAGTAAATATAATTCATTCACCTTAACAGGGCAGAAATGTTTGTTTTACTGCAGCATAATTTCTCACAGCTCAGTGGCATAATAAGACAAGAGTGAGGCATTATATCTTTTCGTAGCACTATTCCATGACTAGCATCATATTCTGGTTGTTAATTTTTTGTAGCTCAGTGGCAGAATAAGACAATACTGTGGCTCCACATCCTTTCCATACCATTTTCTCATGAATAGCAAGTATTAATCTCTTGTTACAACACAGTTTAGAATGGAAAGATGGCAGTTTTAGGTAATTTTTAAGTAGACAGTGTAATATAAATAAATATAAAACTTATTAAAATAAAACTTATTCTTTCTTTGTACAGAAGGGACAAAAGTTAGCCTAGTATTTCACCTCTTTGTACTCTCCTCTGCTTGCTAATAATCCTAAGTTGAGAGAGGCTTTGTTTGTTTCTCTGTCCACAAGTGATTCTCTTCAACAAGATGCATTAGGGAGGAGAGTGACTGAAATGGCCTCCGTGTGAATTAGACAGTGGGATACTATAATGGGCCTACATTTGTCTCTGTGTACACTAACTGCAATTTCTGGTATACTGTAAGTTGGCATTTGGGACTTTTCTGTACAGCACACTTCAGAGATATCGGACAGCAGCAGCCACCTCTGTTTGCCCTTTTCTCAGGTGAAGGTACCTATGCCTAAGCTATGGTAGTCTTGTACATTTAATGGTGGATGATGAGCATATTTCACTTGGTAGCATTACATGTTAGATAATTATTTAGAAAACCCTCCAGTCACTCCTTGGAGACTGAACCAATGGAAGACCTCATTGCTGGGGCACTCAAATCACTTGACCACTAGGCTCAGTGCCCAAGAAGTGACTGGGGGTTTTCTTGGTCATTGTGTTGAGTGATGTGCTGTCACCGGCTGGAGGCCCTGAGGAGCCCTTCCAGAGACTCACAAAAAGAGATCCTTAACTAGAGATGATGTAATAGTCCAGATCTGAGGAAGACGCATGTGGCAAAGGACAATGTCAGAGCTGATGGCTCAGGCCCACCATGCCAAAGAATACTACTGGGAGGGAGAAGTCTGAGACAAAGGACAACAAGACAATCCTTCAAGATACAGTTTTGTGGAAGGAGTATAAGTGTGTGCAGTGTAATATGAAGAGGGGTGTGGTCTCCCCTTGGTCTCTGCACCATTGGCAGTAAGGGATGGGACTAGCCTGAAGTGGTGGAGGTAAGAAGCCAGGCCTGTATGCCTGATGCACAATCTGGTGAGTGCCACATCCAGGACACGGGAAGATGCATGGCTCCAAGAGTGATTAGAAGCGTCAGTGTGGTATGACTCCGATGTTGTAGTGAGAAGGTGAGCTCTCAGTTTAGCATCCTAGGCTGCTCTGCTGGTGACCACCAGGAGACAATGATGCATAGCTTCTGAGAATGGCAAATGTTCCAAGGATGATTATGACAAGACCATCTGTGCAGCAGCATCTGTGTTCTTGTTTCCCCTGATGCCAACAAGGGAGGGACTTGAGTGCAGTGAATGAAGTCTCTTGTTGATAACTACAGAGGACACACCACCTCCACGTAGGGTGTTAGACATGTCATAAGCCTGCAAGTACACAGGGCATCGTCAAGACATCAACCCTGGGGTACCCACCACACATGTAACACTTGGGGCTGTGTGAACATGTCTGCTCCTCTGCCTCACTTGATCTAAAAGAAGAGTAGTCACAGCACATAACACCTGGTTTTATCCCTATATGACAGCCTTGTGTGACCAAACTGGTGACAGTTGTAACAGTGGGGAATTGGTGGCACATTCACCTGCCAGGAACGACACATGCCCATGTATCACCCAGGACGGTAGAGGTCCTCTGTACATCCGCTGCACCTACTGTGAATAGCGCCGTGTACCTGGGGCTGAGAATCTTACCCGGATCTGGGATACCCCTGGCAGCACCGAAGAACTGCAGTCCACGAGTTGAAGTTTGCTCACCAGAGCTGCGACATCCAGATCTAGTGACATGGTCTCAATCCTCCCAAACCTAATTGACGGGTCATTCCTGGAGTGGGCACAGTGACAGGCCACCTTCAATCTGCCAAAGAGCATCATGGTTTCTGGCTGGCTCGGTAACTTGGGGAAGTTCTCAGCCGAGATATTGAAGGGAAACGAGGAACCATCACCCAGAGGCCAAGTTTTTCCCCTAACACAGCATTTCCAAAAGGTGAGGCATTGATGATGTCCATGAGGCATGGGAAGTTTACAAAAAAATGAAGGTGCCATCCACAGACTGAATGTTGTACCGGTACGTAACCAGTCCTGGTTGGATGTGGGTTTCGTTTGAGCAGTACCCCTCCCCTGCAGGTGTTGCCACTGGTGTTGATATCCTCTGAAGCTTCCCCAAGTCAGTCACTTCCACTTTGTCCTCATCAGCCAAGCTCAGTAGGGACCATTTTCCATCCAATAATGTCACCTCCCAGGGTCAAGTTCTCCACCACACCAATACTGCCTACACCTCTCTTGGGTGCCATCGTGGCCTTCCTCACTGCCAGCAAGGTGCCAGCAACGCAGGACAACCCTCTTAGCACTCACTTGCTGCTATCAACACTCCAGGCACGTATACTATGTTGACAGTATGCCAGTCAGTGTGGGAATCTGAAGCTTTTCTAACAAGACTAATGAAATGAATGATACCAAGGGAAGTGGCTGGTCATCTACCTTTAAATGCACTAGAGCACTGCCTCTGGCCCTTATGTCACAAGTGAGGTAAACTGTGGTTGGTTGTAATGTTTATAATATGTACAGTATATTTATTAGCTAACAAATGGGAATGAAGGCTGCACAACTCAGACAGCAGCAGTACAATAAAACAAATATTACAAAATAACAGTAATCATATTTTCATTAACCTAACAATGCATGAATTTTGCTGCTTTTTTTTTTTTTACCAAGAGCTAGAGAGGAGGGGGGGCACACAATCTCTTGATCGTATTTTCTCTTAACTAGTTCAAATACACGGGAGGTTCAAGAGACTTACGTTTCTTTTAGGGCTCCCATCAATCGATCAACAAAGACATTTCAATGATACTTCAATAAAGTTGCAAGTTCACAAAAATTTCTATCTATCTATCTATTGCCAGATGCCATAATCTCATAACAGGTGGCCATTTGTTTTACAGGGAAGGGCACTAACCCTCCACCAACCCGCTTGTTGACACATAAGGAGCACGTATGGTTTGGTTATATGGTTGCCACCCAGCGTTGTAAATGGTTTCTTAGCTTACAGGAAACCATTTGGCTTGTCACTCAATGTAATGCCACCTGTAAAGACAACCAATAAGAAGTGACAGGAAAGATGGGAGAAATAGGAAGAGAGGAGGGCAGGCACAGAAAAAGAATGATAAAGGCTAAGGAAGAAGTAGGCAGCACAACATCAAGTGAGTGAATGATAGCTGCCATCACCTACCACTACAAAAATTTACTTATATATAACCAAGGATTATAAGTTGTGTACATTATTTTGTTACAGAATTTCAATCACAAGCTTTTATCATAAATACTCATTTTCAGTAACCTATATTTTAGTTGCTGGAATATCACTGATCTAATCTATCCTTGAAAGCACCAATAGTAGGGGCAGTGACTACCTCCTCAGGAAGGGAGTTCCAGGCATTAACTACCCTTACAATGAAAGAATTTGCTCTGATTTGTGTTCTCCAGTGACTGCTTACATGTGTTCGACCTGGTACTGCCTTCACTATATTCAAAGAAAACATTATAGTCCAAGCTTTCTATCCCTTTCAGGATTTTATAAGTTTATATTAAATCTCCTTGGGTCTTCTTTGCCCCAGTAGTTCACATCGTTCTTCATACTCGAGGTCTTGTAACTCAGTTACAAGTTTGGTCATTCTTCGTTGTACTTTCTCCAATTCCTAAATGTCATTTTTATCATAAGGTGACCAGCTTTGCACTGCATATTCTAAATGAGGCCTTACTAAGGAAAAATACAAGCTTCAGCACATATCTAAATCAATTTTAGGAAAATTTCTTCTAATACGACCAATCATTCTGTTGCCTTTTCCTGACACCTTTGCTACATGTTGAGCTGGTTTAAGATCAGATGACATTAACACCCGAGGTCTTTTTCTACATCAGTAGACTTGAGTTCTTCTCCATTTAATTCATAAACAAATTTAGGATTTCTATGCCCTACATGCATAGTTACACATCTGCCAGCAATGAACTCTAACAACATTTTACTCCATTCTTGAAGTCTACCCAAGTCTCTTTGCATAGACTGAATATCCTTAAAAGTATTTATCTCTTTGAAAATCCTGGCATCATCAACAGACAGAAGTGATGGGCACTGTAACTCCTGAACTAAATCATTTATAAAAACCAAAAACAATACCGGACCAAGTACAGATTCCTGTGGTACACCTTAAGTTACCTGCAACCTATCTGATCTAACACCTCTGATTTCCACAAACTACAGTCTACCTGATAGGAATCCTTTAATCCATTTCAAATGTTTTCCTCCCACTCCATGGGCCTCAAGTTTAGTCAGTAGTCTTGTCTGAGGTACTGTATCAAACACTTTTCTGCAGTCTATATAACTGATGTTGACTGGTATTTGTTGATCCACTGCAGTTGTCAAAGATTCCATGTAGACCAAAAGGTTAGTTGTTGTACTTCTTTGTCTAAAACCAAGCTGTTTATCACTATTCAGATTATTTTCTTCCAGGTGGTTCATCAACTTTGACCAAATCATAATTTTCACACAGTTTACACATAACACAAGTTATACTTATTACACAGTACCTTATATAAGTGTGTAGGCGTTTCATCATTTTTTTCTGGAGGTGGGATGAAGGTGGTAGGATGCTGGATGTGGGATGCAGGTGGTGGGATGCTGGAGAGGGGATGCAGGTGGTGGGATACTGGAGGTGGGATGCAGGTGGTGGGATGCAGGAAACTTAATCAAACTTATGGTGCATTGTTATTGTCTTTGTTGTTGTTGATCAACCTCAGTCTGTCTGGCCAAGCAGACCCAATATCCACATGCAAGCACCCACCCTTGCAGGGCTGTCCCATGCAGTGAACCAACATTCTCCTACAGCTGGGAGTGCCTGTCTGTAAAAAAGTGTGGAGTTTAAAGTTTGGTTCCTTGCTGGGTGCTGCATTTGCATCTTCATCCAGTTAAAAAGGGCACCATAGTAGGCTCCACTTCACTCCATGATATGGCACAGTTCATTTACTTGACCTCTCCTGCCATTTAACAAAATTATTAACCATCACATA
The DNA here is from genome assembly GCA_018397915.1 of Birgus latro. Lineage (NCBI taxonomy): Eukaryota > Metazoa > Arthropoda > Malacostraca > Decapoda > Coenobitidae > Birgus > Birgus latro. The sequence continues at coordinate 23,816 of JAGKTI010008574.1, forward strand.
ATCCTCTGTGCCTGAAAAACAAATAATATAATAACTAAATATAACTTCTGATGTAAGGTATGGCTGCTGGAGAGGGACGGCTTCATGTGACAACACTAATGTAACTAAGCGGCTCAACTGCCTAGTTATACAATTTTTCCTGCTACTGCTTTATCCCCTGATAGCAAGATGGTGGACTGATGAAGATGAGCAATTTAAGCCTGGGGGTAAAGCAACTCATTATCATTTATTACTCATTAAGTACCCTACAATCTACCAATCTTACTGCTGATATCATGCCAGTGCTCTACTTGGGCAGGTTCTGTGTATCAGTAGCAGAGCCAGTGGGGGTGGGTCCACCATCAACTCATCTGAGTTAATGCAACCTTTAGGTGACCCTGCACTGAGTTACTTGCTACATGGCTTCTTGTAGTCCACAAAACCAGTTATTGTGATGGGTAGTAACCTTATTGCTAAACAGACACCGTGGGCTAGTGGGCTACAGCAATCCAATCGAATCTGGCCCATACACGTTTATATCCAAGATGTGGTTGGGATTTAGTGCTCAGTCAATGCCACTCAGGGTGAATTATTAGTAACTCTCATCTTCGTTTGGACTAACTAACCTCACTTTTGGTCTCTATGCTCCTGATGGAACAATAAAGAGCTGGATGATGAACACATAACCAATATTTCCTTGCAACAAGTATGCTGAATTACTAAGAGAAAAACAATACAGAGAAATGTCTGAAAATTCCTTTACATAAATCTACCCTGCTGAGGCTCTGTAGCTGATGGTTGTCAAAACAAAGACGAAGGGGAGCTGCAAGGCTTGGTGGATGAGTTTGGGAGAGTGTGTAAGAAACGGAATCTAAAGCTGAATGTGGGGAAGAGTAAAGTGATGGTCTTCAAGAGAAATGAAGTCAGTGAACGTACAGCGAGGCTGGATGAGGTGGAAATGGAAAATGTGAGTGCATTTAAGTACTTGGGTCGTGTGATGAGTAAGGATGAAAGATTAGAGGGTGAAGTGACTGAAAGGGTACAACAAGGAAGAAAGGTTGTTGGTTCCTTGAACGCAGTCATATGAAACAGGGAAGTGAGCATGGAGGTGAAAAAGTTACTGCATGACAGTATTATGATACCAATTCTAACATCTCGAGCAGTCAAGAGTGAGGGCAGTGGAAATGAGTTATTTGAGAGCAGGATATGGAGTCACATGGTGAGACAGACTGACAAATGAGGAAGTAATGGAGCGTTGTGGTGTGGATGTGGATGTGACAGGAAGCATTAGGAGAAACACACTGAGATGGTTAGGCAATGTGGAGAGGATGGAGAGTGAGAGACTGACAAAGAGAGTGTATGTGAGTGAGGTATAAGGAGGGAGATGGAGGGGGAGGCCAAGGATGAGATGGAGGGATGGAGTGGAGAGGTATGTGGGAGAGGGGGGGTGCGAGCTGGGAGCAAGGCAGTGAAATGGCAGGGGACATGGCAACATAGAGGTGATTTACTTGTGGCCACCCCTTACAGGATTAAGGCGTCTGGCAATGGATGGATAAGAAATCTACCCTGCTGAAGCTCTGTAGCTGATGGCTGTAAAGTACCGGTAAGCTGTTAGTGCATGGAATGAAGTCTACATCCTTTTTATTATTACTGTAGATTCTGAATGCATAATTCAATAATTAATAAACAAATAAATAAATAATAAAAGTAAAATAAAATGAAAGGATCCAACCCCTGCTGCCCAGACAACACTCCTACATTTTCACACTGAAATTAGTATATTGGTGTTGACTTCAGGCTCACCTGGATGTGAACTTAGTGGACTGCAGCTGAAGTCACCCTCCACCTGCAGTCCACCATCTTCCTTCTGGGGGACGGGTAGGGAGCTGAGGCACATTTGTATACAGTACAGTATCTGGGCAGTGGAGTCACCTATTCTTACTGGAGCCACCACGTGAAGGCATCCCTCTCCAGCACTGTGAGATTGTTATATGGTACTTTGCACAGACTGCATCTTTTCCTGACTGTTTTCACGACTATTTATCCAACACGAATGTGATACAACCCATACTGTATCTGGCTGACAAATTAAACATTTCACACCATCTTCAAAAACTCCTTGTCACTGGATAAACACAGTGGTTAAAAAATATAGCTAATAAAATATCTGATGTTACTTAGTTGACTTAGAGAAAAGTGGTACCAAACACTCATTCCTTTGGGAAGCAATACTGGCAACCCTTTCAAAAATATTTCTAGCTCTACGCCCAAAAAACTCTGAACCCCCCTTTTATGCAATGCTCAATGTGCCACTACAAGACTTTGTACCCCTCCCCCTTTTAAAAATATGCTGACTCTGTCACTGAAAAAGCTTGGACCCCTTATAACAAAGACTGGAAGTGCCCCTGGAAAAGTTTGTCCCCTCCCCCTTTAACAAATAATGCTGGATCTGCCCATGAAAAGTCTGGGCCCCCCTTTTACAGTAGGTTGGATCCGCCCCTTCATAAGCATTAGGCATACTTACATTACCCGCACACAGGATATTATCAAGGCATTGAATCTCCAGTGAATAACCTATTGATTGACAATGACAGCACTAACTTTATGGACCATAACTAGGTGGCACAGAATAATTCATAGGACCCCTTCCTTAGTGATTAATTTGCATATTACACCTTCCTATTTCATGGTACGTTATTTTCATCACTTTGATATCAATGCAGCTTGGATTAATAATATACAAGAGGAAGTATGTCTTTATTTCACTATAATATACTTGTAGCTATTGTATATCAGGAATATACAAAGGATACTATGGTGCAATGTTCAAATTAAGTCACTCAGGAAGACGTGTTCTGAAGTATCCAGTACCACTTAGAATACAAAAAGGAGTTTCTCTCTGCTAATTAAAACTGAATGGTAGAAAGCAGAGTAGGTGCTGGACAAGAGTGCTTTTCATACCCAGGAGTTAACCACTTTCAACACAATGAATCATATTACACTGACGATGCATCTTCTCTTTTATTCAAGCTGCCACCACATAATTTCAGTTGAAAAAGACCTCTAGCACTGAAGGGCTAAATAAAGGCTAAATTTAACCCCTTCAGTTAAAATTCTCCCCTTAGAGTATGAAACGTGTCTGTTGGTTGCCTGGATACAATGGAAAAAAACATGACCAGACTGAATGGGTTAAGCTAATTTATTCCTGCATGGATTAGCAAGTGCTGGTTGAGCTGACTAATCTCACCAAACCGTTTTCCACATTCATCACACTTGAACTTCACTTCTGAATGAACGAGTGAATGCTTGGTGAGGTGGTCTTTACGGCCAAACTGTTTACCACATTCAACGCATTGGAATTTTTTCTCTCCCGAATGGATACGAGAGTGCTGGGTGAGGTAGTTTTTCTGACTAAACAGTTTACCACATTCCTCGCACTTGAACTTCTCTCCCGAATGAACTACAGAATGCTGGATGAGATGGCTTTTCAATCCAAATGTTTTGCCACATACTTCACATTTAAAATTCTTTACGCCTGAGTGAATTACAGAATGCCGTGTGAGGTGGCTCTTTGTCGCGAACAGCTTACCACACTCCTCGCACTTGAATTCCTTCAGTCCTAAATGAATGAGCAAGTGCAACTGTAGCCCATATTTTGAGACAAACAATTTACCACATTCATCACACTTAAAATTCTTCACTCCTGAATGGATTTTTAAATGCTGTGTGAGGTTGCCTTTCAGATTAAACAATTTCCCACATATATCACATTTGAAATTCTTAATGCCTGAATGGACTAGTAAGTGCCGATTGAGGGCCTTTTTCTGACCGAAATGTTTGCCACATTCCTCACATTTAAAGTTATACACTCTTGAATGAACTACTCTGTGCTGGACCAGGTGGCTTCTATGAGTAAACACCCGACCACATTCAAAACACTTTAGCCTGTCATTTTCAGCTGTGACAGTCGCCTTGTCCCGGATTATCTCATTCACATTCATAATAAAATCCTCATCAACCTCACACTCCAACTTCACAACTGGTTCTCCCTCAGCCATTTCCAACAGAGAACTCTTAGCTCTTGCAGTGCCTTAAAAAGTCAATTTACTCTTCTTCAATGCTGGCCTTCCTGTCTGCTATCAAAATAATCACTGGCCAACTCACTGCCATGTAAGAAATGATCTTATCACAAATTTTTGACAGCAATGAGAATGTTACCATTTTGTACTTCAACAATACTTATTTTTCTAATATCCATACATTATGCACTTTCAGAAAATCCATTGGTTTCAAACAAATAACAGTTAAATGATGTATGATGTTGCAACATTTCTTACATAACACCATAAACCCAGCTGGTTTGAGCTTTTTCTTGAAGGATGGTGCTTAAGGAACAGCTCAAACATTCCCTTGGGAAAAAGTACATGTGACCTGATTCCTATGTACAATGAATTGTTCGTCATTGAGGCAGGTCTCTGATAACCACACTTGGTGCTTCTGCTTCACTGACTTCAGCTGTGGACCTGGAACATGAGCTCCCATTAGGCCTGCATCTCTGTGGACCTGACAACATTGTAAACCACTATGCAGAGTCCACGACACCTCCTGAGCCCCAGTGATTAGGCTGCTTTGTACACAATGCACACACTCTTCTGCTGCTCTTACTGCTCGTTTATGTATAACACTACTTAGTAGGTAACCAACTGAAAAAATACACTAATACCTTTTTATAAACAAAATGGAGCCAAAACATCAGCAGGATATGAACCTGAGTATAAGGCAATATAACAATAGGTGGAATGGAAAAATATCTAAGCAGGTTGAAGTACCTGCATAGGGTAAAATGGGGTACTTTTGTTGCGGGGTAATTTTGCCGCAATGCCAATAATTCTAATTCAAAGTCCCGCAGCTCCCAAACTATTGCATGGATTCGGCCTCTGTTGGGCTAAGGTTTTAGAGGAATGCCGACCTAACAAGGTCATGTGAAATTTTTATCCATTGTGAAAAAGAATGGCATTGGAGAAATGAAATTGTTTACTGCAAATTTTCAACATTTATTGCATCAATAAAAACTGGGGAAAAAAAACAAACATTTCCATTACCCATTACTTACATGTTTCAGGCTAAAAATGGTTCAGAACCATCTNACACACACACACACACACACACACACACACACACACACACACACACACACACACACACACACACACACACATAGCAAAACAGTACCCTGCCATGCACTCGGGCCATGGGAGTACCCCCAAACAACTTATCAACCCTGAAAAAATCAGTGAAACAATTATGGACCCCATCGACGTAAAGTTCACCCAATAGATGGCATAGGCCCTACTGTATGATAGCCTAGACTACCTAAGCCTAGTTATGACCAAGTGTGTATGATATTTATTGTGGTTTTATAACAATAATAACATAAATATTATAATAATAAGGAGGGGAATAACAGAGGACGCTGGGATGGAATCATATGATAGTGTTTTATATTGCATATGGTTCAGTGTGAAATATACGTATAAAATAGTGCAGTGAGTGTTCACCGAGACATATTGCGTGCATTGACTGACAGCGGAAAGTTTACCTAATGATCAGAGACAAGAAAATACGCCACACAGCGACACATATATGACATTATATACGTATGTCGTGCAGCGAATGTTCATGGAGAAATCTATTGTGTGCATCGCATGTTAGGCAAATGTAGTGCAAGGAAGAGAGAATACACCACACACACACACACACACACACACACACACACACACACATACACACTACCTAACTCCTCTTCAAATCCTTCAAGTTCCTGCCAGCAGCTCAACACCTCTAGAACAAGTGAGTTATCCATATTTTGTTGATTTGTATACTGACCTATTTCAACATTCCTATATTTTTTACACAAATAAGTATTGTTTTTTACATATACACATATGAGATGGAAGAAAGTTCAGCTTCAGTATCAGTACCTAGCAAAAAGACTAGTGGTCATGTTGAGTTTCTGAAAGCACTATTAAAAAGCTTGATATTTCACGTGTATAATTTGAGTTAAAAAAAATAATAAAACCTAATGAGCAAAAATATGTAAGTGTTCCAGAGGGAGGGAAATTGAGCGTTTTTATCTCGCTTGCGGGTGAGGAAGAGTATTCTATCTTTGTCGTCCATTTACTCGAAAACAATTGAACGTATCAATTTCCTGTAAGAACCATGATAAAGATCAATGAATTCTACGTATGTACAGGACATAACTATGTAATTTCTCCAATGAAAAGTTGTTGTTACATACGTGGTTATTGTGCGCGCATGATGAAAGTGCACCGCGGCCACAAGTACCCTGTAGTTTTTTGCGACTTACTCGGAAACTATGAGGCGTATCAAAATATAGAGGGGGTAAGGAGAAAGCTCATGAAATTCTACATAAGATTATGTAATAAAAACATAAGGTGTGCGAGAAAACTTCTGAACTAGAGCTCCCTGAAAAAAAAAAAAATGGCATTTAGTTTTTGGCTACTTTCTTGAAAACTACAACTCGCATCACAACCGGACACACCTCATTAGAAAGCTAATGAAATTCTTTATCAAAACTTCTAATAACATTTTTCTGTATGATGGAAAACATTCGAACGATGATGTTGGGATGTGAGATGCACGTTCCAAAATGTTTATTCACGGCAGCCTAATGTACTTTTATTCGTATTTTTCTTTTTCTTTTTTTGGGGGGGTTTATCAGTTAGAACAAACCTCGGCGAATAAAATGATGTAGGTTTCAGGGTAATGTTTTGAGGTCTGGGTGGTGAAAATAAGGCGAGAATACATGCAATCTGCGTCCCGTGGGCAGCCTGGCGGCGCGCGTAAGCGAGTAAAACCGTGAGCCGTGAAACTTAATAAAACTTACCCGTGTGGGAAAGAGTTAAGTATTGTATGTGGGGCTGGTCCACTACGATATCGAATCATAGCAGTAAAAAATTTAAAATGTTTCATATATCTATCTATTGCCAGACGCCTCAATCCCGCAAGGGGTGGCCACAAACAAATCGCCTCCATGTCGCTCTGTCCCCCGCCATTTCACAACTCCACTCCCAATTCACACCCCCTCTCTCATATACCTCTCCACTCCATCCCTCCATCTCATCCTCGGCCTCCCCCTTCCTCTCGCCCACTTCACCTCACTCACATACACTCTCCTCATCAGTCTTTCACTCTCCATCCTCTCCACATGCCCAAACCACATCAACTTGTTTCTCCTAACACTTCCTATCACGTCCACAACCACACCACAACGCTCCTTCACTTCCTCATTCGTTAGTCTGTCTCTCCATGTGACTCCACATGCTCCTCTCAAATAACTCATTTCCACTGCTCTCACTCTTGACTTCTGTCCTTCCAAAAGGGTCCAAGCTTCACTTCCATATGTTAGAGTTGGTATCACAATACTGTCATGTAACAACTTTTTCACTTCCATGCTCACCTCCCTGTTTCTTATCACTGCTTTCAACGAACCAGCAACCTTCCTTCCCTGCTGCACCCTTTCGAGCACTTCACCCTCCAGACTTCCATCCTTACTCATCACACTACCCAAGTACTTATATTCACTCACATTCTCCATATCCTTCCCATCCAATCTCACTGTACATTCACTGGCTTCACTTCTCTCGAAGACCATCACTTTACTCTTCCCTACATTCACCTTTAGATTCTGTTTCTTACACACTCTCCCAGACTTGTCTACCAAGCCTTGCAGCTCCCCTTCGTCTTCGCTCAACAACACAGTATCATCTGCAAACAACAGTACAGGGAGTTTCCAAACATTGCCCTCTCTTACTAGGGCCGCTCCAACATCCACTGCCCGACCTTGTACAGTATCTCTTTTATAACCCCATCCATGTACAGATTGAACAACCATGGAGACATGACACATCCTTGTTTCAATCCAACCTTCAAATAGAAAGATTCACTCAGTTTGCCATCCACACGCACTGCAGCCTTAGCACCCTCATACATACTCTTCACTGCCTTCAACAACTTCCCATCCACTCCATATATTCTTAATACCTTCCACAATCCTTGTCTATCCTCCCTGTCATATGCTTTCTCCAGATCCATGAAGCCTGCATACAACTTCTTGCCCTTCTCTAAAAACTTTTCCACTAAGGATCTAAGAATGAATATCTGGTCTACACAACCTCTTCCCTTCCTAAAACCTCCTTGTGCTTCTCCAACTAATTCCTCTGTTATTTCCCTAACTCTGTCAATAAGTATCCTACCATATACTTTTCCTATTACACTGAGAAGGCAAATGCCCCAGTGATTACCACATACTGCTTTTTCCCCTTTTCCTTTGTACAGAGGAATAATTAAACCTGACTTCCAATCATCCGGGACTCTACCCTCCTCCCAAGCCAATCTGCACACCTTCCACATCCATTCTATTACTATCTCTCCCCCAAGCTTCAGCATTTCACCACACACTCCATCAATTCCTAGGGCTTTCCCCCATTTTAACTTTCTTCATTGCTTCCACCACTTCCATCCTGGTGATTTCTTCCTCTCTTCTCACAACACTCCTCCCTGCCATTCCCCAGCCACTTATACTTGCATTACTTTCATTCTCTATGTTCAACAGTTCATTAAAGTGTTCTCTCCATCTGTTTACTTTTTCTCCCTTCTCCACTAGTAATCTACCATTTTTATCTTTCACACCCCCACTGACTTCGTTGGCACCCTGTCTAGCTCTCTTTACCTCCTTCCAGAACGTTTTCTTACATTCCCTCCACCTTGCACTCAAATTCCTTCCAAATTCCTCATCCACTCTCTTCTTACTCTCTCTTACTAATCGTCCCCCATCTGCTCCAATCTATATTTACCCAATCGCTCCTCCACTTCCCTTTTATATTCAGCCTTTATTTCATCCTCTTGTAACTTTTCTACCCTCCTTGTAACAAATACTTCCTCCTGTCCTTCTCTTCCTCCATCTTGTTTGGATTCTGATTCTGGCCACCACCAAGTGGTGGTCAGAAAGTCCACTCCCCCAACCTCTATATACTCTTGCATCCATTACACATCTTCTCATCCTTTCATCCACACACACATAGTCAATCATTGCCTTCCGTTCATTCATTCCACCGTCCTCTCTTCTCACCACTCGCCATGTATACCTCACCGTCCTCTCTTCTCACCACTCGCCATGTATACCTATGGATCATTTTGTGCCTGAAGAGGGTATTAGCTACCACCAACCCACTCCCAGCACAAATGTCCACTAAAGCACTGCCATTCTCATCCATCTCTGCAGGCACACCCCACTCACCAACCACTTCATCCACCTTCTCATTCCCTACTTTTCCATTCATATCTCCAATCAGAAACACTCTCTCATTCCTTTCAAACTTTTCCAAGCAGGCTTCCACATTTGTCCAAAACTCTTCTCTCACTCTACTTACAC